>SNQJ01S0017798.1:204066-216074 GCA_010110895.2 Picea sitchensis | reverse complement strand
TATCCAGAATAAAGTTTGCATATTTCTGAGAGAAGATGGGGATCGTGGAAATAAATCCCTTAGTTGAAAGGGAAGAAATGACTCTCCAGGTTGGGAGGGAGCATTGAAAATATTATTGAAGACATTTATTTTCGAGATTGAAAAATAGCCCAGTTGGGCAGATTATTTCCTGTTCGGAAAGTGGATTGAGATTTCTGACAGACAACGATTTCCCATCGTGGTTAACATGGGAAATGGTCCAGATTTCTGATGTGTCATAGACAGCGACTTCCCATTGTGGTTAACATGGGGAGTGGTCTAGGGAAGTCTCTCTTCTTGAGGGTTACTCAAGAAGACTGGCCCACCTCGCCGGGCAACTATTTCTCATTGTGGTTAACATGAGGAATGGTCTGTTTTGGAGGTTGATACAAGACAACCTTTTCCTCTTGTGGTTAACAGAGGAAATGGTTCGGACAGTCATTCCTTAGGGTTTATACATTCTCTCCAGGGTGCAGTTTGATTAGTGTAGGAAGAATGGCCCAGGGTGGGGAATGGTCCAGGCTCAATAATCAGGGACAAACATTCCTTGGGGTTTATACATTCTCTCCAGGGTGCACTTTGATTAGTGTAGGAAGAATGGCCCAGGGTGAAGAATGATCCAGACTCAGAAATAAGAAACAATCATTCTTCCTTGTTTGAGAAGAATAGGGCAGATAGCCTATTGTTGATGTTCTATAATGAGGGTAGATATTTTTTCAGATCTCACAGATGTGAATGAAAGATTGGACCAGATGGTTCAGTTTATTTTTAACAATATTTTCAGTGCAGGTTGTCATTAGATGATTGTTATGGAGACTGCTTGTCTCCAGACAGTAGAGATATACTACCATGGTGGATATGTTCCACTGATTGTGACTATGTGTCACAGTTTGAGTAGTTGTGTACTACCGTGGATAGACACAGTTGTGTTCTATCAATTGATATTGTACCAGTTCTCATAGGAGATTATCCAGTTGGATAATAATGACGGTGCTCGTGATACTACCAGTTGAATGGTTTGTTTGTGCTCAAGACCATACCTCCCTAGCTAGGAGAGAGTGTTGATATTATGGTAGCTTCGGGAGGTATGAACCTTTATTGTGACCTTTGACAAGATTAGAATGTTCCGGAAGGAAGCAAAGAAATGAAGGAAACCCTAGACAAGATGTCAGCTACAAAAATATAATTAATATGAATTAATTAGTACCCAGAGGGAGAAGTCGGCCCCAGTAAGTCTGCCAGAACCACTATAAATACAGGGCGCCAATCTCTCATTTGACACACTTCTCAACATTTGTAGAGAGCCCGTTCTGCGCAGTACAGTTGCAGTTTTGTGCGCAAGTCCTGGGGAAGGTACTGCACCAGCTTTTGGGTGGGACTATTTGATCAGCGTGGTTACTTCTTGCTTGGTGCATTAACCTCTCTTGGATATTGGATTGCTACCAGGATTCTCTTCTCTTTCAAGGTCAAGGTGCTCGGAGGGTGGCTTCGGCCTATGGTTGGGTGACAAGGGTATTGTCAATGGTAAAACAAGCACAATCTTTCATATTCTAACAAGTGGATCTAGAGAAGATTGAGGAAATCAGAGGATGGGAAACACCAAAGAATGTTACAAAATTCAAATCTTTATTTGGACTTGTTGGATATTATAGGAGGTTTATAGCATATTTTTCCAAGATTGCACTTCCTATCACTTCTTTGTAAAAGAAGGGGACAAAATTTGAATGGACTTCAGAGTGTGAAGCGAGTTTCTAGCTTTGGAAGAAATCATTAACTAGTGAACCTATTTTACGTATTATAGATCCAAATGACGATTTTGTAGTGTGCATAGATGCTTGCAAAGAAGGACTTGGTGGAATCCTTACCCAAAATGGGCATGTAATTTGTTATGAATCTAGAAAGTTGAAGGAGAATGAAAGAAATTATGCCACACTTGATTAGGAACGTGATTCCATAGTCCATGTGTTGAAGATGTGGAGGCATTATTTGATGGGGGAGAAATTCGAGTTGAGGACAGACCACAGTGGTCTAAATTATTTGTTTGAGCAACAAACTCTGAAGGCCAAGAAAACCGGATGGTTAGAATTTTTGAGTGAATATGGATTTGTTATCAAACATATCAAAGGGAAAGAGAATAAGGTTGTTGATGCACTTAGTAGGAGGGTGCATGAGATGCACACTACAACCATTAGCATGTAGAATTCATATTTAAAGAGCAAAATTTTAAAGGTTATTGTTGTAGGCGAACAATATCTACACGTTAATTAAAATTACAGAAGGAAAAAGTACAACAAAAGTACAAAGAGTATGAGCTATGAGATTGTGGAATATTAATGCACAAAAATAGAGTGTATGTTCCTAATTCAAATGAATTAAGGAATGTGATGCTAAAAGAGATATATAATGTTCCATATGTTGGACACCCAGGTTATTAGAAGATCATTGCARCAATAAAGAGTCAATATTTTTGGCCGGGTATGAAGAAGGATGTGGTTGATTACATCGACAGATGCATGTAATGCCAAAGGGTGAATATTGAGCATGGACACCCAGTAGATTTGCTACAACAATTTCCAATTCCAAAGTGGAAATKGGAGGTAGTCACCATTGACTTCATCACTAATTTTCCCAAGACAACGAGGCAACAAGATTCAATAATGGTGGTGGCGGACAAGTGGGCCAATGTTGCACATTTTATTCCAGGCAATATGAATCATAAGGTAGCCAATATTGTTGAGATTTACATGAAAGAAGTTGTTAGGCTGCATGGATTTCCCAAGGAAATTGTGTCGAATCAAGATTCCAAGTTTATCTCAAATTTTTGGAAGGGATTGTTCAAGGGATTTGGCACAAATATAAACTTTAGTATACCATATCACCCATAGACATATGGATATACATAGAGATTCAATCAAGTGATTGAAGATATGACAAGGATGTATGTGATGGATAAACCATCAAAGTGGGAGGAATATCTATATTTGGTGGAGTTTGCATACAACAATGATTATAATTCTTCATTGAAGATGAACCCATTTGAAGCTTTATATGGTAGAAAATGTAATACTCCAGTGAGTTATGACAATCCAATAGACAAATTAGTGCTTGGGATAGATATGCGTAAGGACATGGAAGAGTAAATAGTAAAAATCAAACAAAATTTAAAAGCATCACAAGACAAGTAGAAAAGCTATGCAGACAAAGGCAGAGTAGCTAGAGAATTCAGAGTGGGAGAGCATGTGTTCTTGAAAGTGAATCCTAATAAGAAATCACTAACGTTGGGAAGTTGCACTAAGCTGGTAGCTATATTTTGTGGGTTGTTTGAGATACTAGACAAGATAGGGACAATTGCATACATGCTTGCATTGCCTACTTCCATCAATGTGCATAATGTATTTCATGTAACTTTATTGAAAATGTATGTGCATGACCCTAACCATGTCATTGATTGGAATTTGATTCAAGTCAAACCTAAAGGGGACTTTCAGGTGGAGCCAGTGCACATCCTAGACTAGAAAGTCAAGGTGCTCCAAAACAACGCTATCGGTTAGGTAAAAGTCTAGTGTACCAGTTACAACCCTAAGGACACAATACATGATCTAGAATATGCCATGCGGGAGGCCTACCCATAGCTATTTTGATATTTTGATGTTAAAATCGTATTACATGTATGGTGATGTGCACTGAGGACAATATGGTTGAGGGATGATCTATGTAAATTGTATATCAAAATGTTATTAATAAAAACACATTGTTGGTTGTGATACGAGTGGGACAATAACATTGAGGGGTCATGATTCCACAAGAGAGAAATGTGAGAGGGACTTAAGGGGGCTTAGAGGAGCCAAAATCCAAAAATATATTATTTTATTGTAACCCAAAGTACTTACCTTGTCCTATGTTAAAGGACAAATCAAACTTGGAATGTGTGCCAAGCTAGTGGGGAAGGCAATTAGATGGAGTTCTTGGGATTCCAAGTGGCAATATGAAACCATGCATACTTATTGCATGATTTTGGGTTCATTAAGGAATTTGATCGTCATTCTTGTAGCCATCTTTCTATTCAGTCATCCATCATTCGAACATACACCAAGGTACTATATTGAACCAACACCATTCAAACTGAAAATAAAAGGATTGAGGGGAATCCTTGTTGGTAAGTAGGTTGTTGTGTCGTTGATAGAAGGTTGGGGATGTCTATCACTTAAATATGATATGGAATTTATTATAGGCATGAGCATGGAACTGGTATGACTATGACTCCACATATAACTAGATTTCCTGGAGTGCTTAACATTGAGATTCCTGGACAATCTGCACTAAAGACCTGGAAAGGATGTAGATTGTTTGAGGGATTGTAGGGTAAAGAAGGGGATTACATCCCTTGGTTTGTGCAGGCTGGGGAAGAGAGTTGGGTGGTCGGAAAGGCCATAGGATTTTGTACACTATTGATTATTGGGTATTGAGATGTGTGTGGGAGCTTAGTCAACCACACTAGCCATTTTTCCTTGTGGAMTCATATCCCCATCTTAGGGGTGGCCTGCTAATAAGAGAATTGGAGCARCAGAGCCTATGGTTGGGAGTAATGTCCCTTGTACGTATCCAAATGGTGACATTATTTTATAAGATAAGTGTTATGTCTTCTGTGTTATTRTTTGTGTTATTTATGTGTAATTTACTGGTTAAAATGCTAAGAATGATAATGAACATTATGTTGYTTTTATTTTGTACATTTATGTGAATTATTGCATGAGATTACTTGTCATTTTGCATGCATATTTCATAATGTAACTAGACAGAGAATGAATGGTATTAGAGCTATGTATTTGATGGTGAAATCGTGTGAAATTGGGTGAATTTMTAGTGCCCCACCATCCCAACAAACAAATGAGTGGTTAGGTACGCTACACATGTTGATCAGGTTTCTAAACATCTGTTCATTCATCTATAATTATTATTATTCTTCATTTCCATAAATTATTATTTTTCATTTATTCAAACATATTTGTTTAAACTAGATCATTTTATCCTTTTTCATCACCACATTGTCATATCATATCATTTGTTTTCAAATTGTTTAAAATTTAAAATAACATGAAGTATATTGGGAATAAAGATGTTATTGAGATATCAGTTCAATATGAAGAGGATGAAAGGCCTCTTAATATATATAATTATTCTTTAATAGGTTATCATTAAGAAGTTTCAAAAATTAGGAGGTAGAGGTTTATACTATTGATATGTTCCAACCATGGAAATGAAGAAAGGATGCAATATCAATCATTGAGTACCTGATTGGTTTTTGCAATGATATAACACAAAACAATAGGGTGTAATTATTTCAGTGATGATATAATAAAAATGATTTAGAGAAATCAGAGAATTGCAATGATAAAACACATATCCCATTAGGTAGTTGCATTCATTTATTCAATGATATAACACAAAACAATAGGGTGTATTTATTTCACAGGATGATACAATAAAAAATGATTTAGAGCAATTAGTCGCATTGATTTCAATAATGACATAATGCAAAACAACATGATACATCAATTTCAGTGATAATATAATGAAAACGATTTAGAATAAACAATTAGTTGTAATGATTTTAACAATGATATAACAAAAAACAATATGGTGCCTTGATTTTTGTTGGTTCTTATTCTTCTTCTAAGTTTATATATTTATCTTGAGTGACCCAGGGTTCATGTCGGTCTGGGGTCCCAACAAAGCCTCTAAAACTATCGGCCCTCCTGGTAAACCTAAAGGCAACGCAACGCACATAGTGCATTGCGCAGTCTCACCTAAGATAGTCTTAATGGGTGGCTGCAATACTCATGTGTTTGCAGCCCAGGATTGAGTGGGGATATGGGAATTCTGCACTGAGAGTTATACTAACTTATTAATGCAATAAAGTATCATTCACAATCATACATGCCATATAATCAACTCATTTGGAACGTAAAGCAACAACTATTGAAGACAGTAAAGAAATTCATGCATTCAATAACATAACACAGGTTTTACCATGGTTCACCCCCGTTACAATACATTGCAAAAACCCTAACCCTAACGTCGTTAGGTCTTCCATGCATGCACACGTGTTGCTCTTCCTTCCAGCTGTCGCTTCCCTCGTGCATACCTTCTTTCCAAAAATAACCTTTCTTTCCGCTTTGGCTTGCGTCCAACAGGCCCCCAACACTAACATGTGGCTCGTCCCGATCCACCTAACCTTTGTGCGCTTCATCGATCTCCTTGATGATCACCTGGAACTTCTCCTTGAGCTTCGTTGCTTGTGTATGAGCCTACACTGTCTTCTCTGTGAGTGCGTCTACTGTCTACACTACAATATCGTCACTGATCAACCCTTCACACTCTGCCTAGGTCTGCGTCATATATGTCTTGGCTTCCTCTGCCTGTGCAATGAATTCTGCTACTCGCTCTTGAAGTGATTCCATTTGAGCCTGGCGCTCATTTTTTTGCGTCTGCGCAATGGTGAGTTCTACATGTAGTTTCTTCATATCCTGCGCCCCTTTGACGCGCTTTGTGACGGTCATTATCTTCTGCCTCTCCTTGAGGTCCTGGATAACTGAACTTATCCTTTCTTATTCCTAGTCCCACTGTTGGACCTCCTGATCCTCTTCCAGCTTCGTCCAGAGCTGTGTTGATTTGTCGAACAGGTCTGTTGCTACGCTGACTTGTTTCTCTATTTCCTGTAGTTGCTTTGTTGCTTCCTGCTTTCTTTGCTCCCTTACCTCCAGTGGAGTGGCAGGTGCGAGATGCTCTTGGATATTCTCGATCTCCTGCTAATATTGATTGATTGCTTGCACAATCTGATCAATCTTCTCACTTGCTGTGAGTTTGAACCTCTGTGCGGTCTTTGGAATCTTCTCATAAGTTTCGACCACTTTTTGTTCCAATCCGTTTGTGTGTTCCCTCTCCTCTTGGGTCTCGAGCTTGGCTTGCTCATATATCAATTCCAGCACGTCCTGTTTATCCCTTGCCTGATGTAATTCAGCTATTTCTGTGCATGCACAAGACTGTACCTCATGGGTAACACTAACCTGTAATTTTTGTAGAGCCTTGGATGGTATCCGTGAAAATACCAATTGGAGTTGAGTTAAGTTCTTTAGGGGTGTTTTACCCACAATCTCGTCCATGCACAACATGCTGGGTGTAATGTGGAATGTTGCACTCAGTTGCAGTATTGTGTGGATTGTATCCCACTCCCTTACTTCAGTCTCTTCTCCTATCTGTGATGTTGACAACCCTGTTCCTATGCTGCTTCCCATTGCCTGTGCTTCCCTGATCTGCTTGAAGAACTGTCGTATGTCTGCCATATCCTCTTGAATTTTATCCCTGTGGTGCACAACATTCTCAAAATCCTCAAATGTATGATCCTGAACCATTTGGGATAACATGTCTGCATCATCCTTTGTAATATGGAGGTGTTCTATGCACCTTCATCTTCTTGCGCACACCCCCTGTCTGAATAGTTGGTCGCTTAGTCGGGCCTGACTCTTGTAGATTGGGACTTGGTGTTGTTCCATGTGCTTCCTTGACCTATTTCTACTATGCTTGGGCTGAATGTGTATTATTATTCTTCCCCTTCTGGGTTCCTGTCTTCGATGTCCCTTGTTTTTTCTACTTTGTTTTGGTCTAGCTCGTCCTTGGTTTCTTGGGCACTGGGACTTCCTGAGGCTATGTCTCTCCCTGCCCTACCTCCTCTTCCTCTGTTCTTGCAGGTATGTCTTGAGTGAGGACTGGAATCCTCCAATCGTCTTCCCAATCCTTGATATCCATTTCTATGTCACCCTCCATGATGCAATAGCACAGTTGTAGCCACTTCTCTTTGGGATCCTTCCACGCCTGTATCCACATCGCATGTTGAGTGGCCTTGAAGTTGGTGATGTTCCGATAGTAATCAATATCCTGCGGTTTTATTCTCCAGAGGTTGGCGATGGCCTCCTGTAGATCGTGCAGGTATCCTTCGAATATAGATGTGTTCATATTTTTGTTCCTGGCATCTGATGCAACGCCCAATGATAAATATCTCGCTCCATGATTAGGTTTGGGTCTGGTGGCGAAAAGTACATATTTCGGTTCCTTCCATCCCATAATGGCAATCAACATGAACAACCATGAGTAATGAAATGTTGTTCCTCGATCCTGCACATCCTTGCAGTCATACAAAAACAAATTCAAAAGATAAGGGGCCCAACTAACTATGGTTCCCTCAACACACTATGCAACAACTGTGACAACCCCAACCGAGACTTCCTCCTTGCAGCATTTTTTGAGCAGCTTGCAAGCCATGATTTTTGCGCGCTTTTTTGTCGTGACATCACTAATCTGTTTGATAATGATTCTGTGCATTCCCCTTTCAGTGTCGTATTTATTTTTCATCTCCCTGACGAGTGCTTTCTTCTTTGTTTTGTCATCAAGAAATTGTGCGGGATCCATGCCCCGTGATGGCAGCCCTGTAATGTGCGCGATGAGATCTACGTCTATTGAGATGCGCTTGTCCAGCCATATGTCTCCGCCATGTGTTACTTCCATCAATTGTTTAACGTAACTACTGGCATACTTCCCTCCGCCAAAGTGTGGTAGTTCTAAGACCTAAAATCCCAGTTTTTGCCAATCTTGCTGCCCACTGGAGTGGTTGATTAACTGGTTCCCCAAATGCATCCAGACCCACAGTCTGTAGGTAGAATTGCTTCGCAAGCTTTTGGAACTTTTCTGTGTCTGTTACATCATGGTATGAGTATTTCATCTTCTCGACATGACCTAGTAAGTCTGATTTCACCCATACCCCTTCTGGTATATGCAGAAAAACAATGGTTGTGATGGGTTGTTTGCGTGGTGACCTAGGTACCTGTTGTTTGTCCTTTTGCGGTGGTGGATAACTTGAGGTTCCAACCTTCATTAGTTGTTCTTTGACATAATGTTCTGGCCAACCCGTGACATCTTCAATGGCTCCCTCCTGTGGATGGTCTGACACGGTTGTATGTGACTCATCTGGTTCGGTCATTTCTTCCGAACTTGTAGTGATTCCATTAACTCTCAAAGCTTCTTAAGGGTTCTCTAATTGTTCTTGGCTTCCTGTGCCCTAGTTCTGTTGACCTTGTTCCTCTCCCGACATATCCACGTTCATTCCCTCAGGTGTTGTATGATGGGTTTCTTCTACAATAGGTGTAGGGTTAATTGGTGTGGTATCCGGTGATGGGATTTCGTCGACATTGACGACCTCTGGCGGCTGTTGTTCGCTTTCCTGCGTTTGCACCTGTGCCCTGGTCCTAACTCTGGATTTTCTAGTAGCCTTGCTCAGTTCTACTTGTTTTGGTGGTGCCGTGGTGGAAGATCTGGTCATTCATCGAGCTTAGTAGCTTCTGCAATCTCCGTGAACTTTTCTCTATGCGTCGTAGGCGCTATCGCTCTTTGTCTCTTCAAATTTCACAATAAGATTTTTGCTCCCGTGTTCCTGCTTTGTATGGGAATCGTATGAAGCTTGTAGAAGACGCTACCTTTATGATGAATTCAATGAACCTCTTGTTCCTTCGTACTTTCCATTACTCTTCCTTGCCGTCTCCAGATGGCACGATGAATGCGGTGTCCCGTCGTTCATTTCCAACATTCAAGTCCACTTGCCTTCATCCTTTAATACTTCTTTTGTCGTCTTTACCTTTCCCGCTTGATTCCATTTTGAATGGATCGTTGGTATTGTCCTCGTCGTGTTTATATTCCTATGTGTGCGTTCTCTTTCTCCTTCTGGCGCGCCTTACCTCTGTTGGTACCGTTTAATTATCCCGTTTTTGCTTTTCTCTCTTTTTTTTTTTTTTAATTGCGCAGTGACTTTCAAGATAGGTGGTCGATTGGCCTTGTACAGCTTCAGTAGGCTCCCATTGATCATCCCTCTGAGTTATGCACCTCCTAGGTCTTTCAACTATATGACTCTCACATCTGTGACAGTTTTTACTTTGTACGACCCTAACCAGTGCATTCGGAGTTTTCCTGGATGTTGAATGGATTTGCTATCTTACATCAATACTAAGTCTCCTTCCTTGAAAGTTTTCTGCTTGATATGTTTTTCATGCCATGCTTTGTCCCTTGCCTTCTGAACTTGCTGGTGGAACCCTACTAGGATCCTATATTCCTCCATGATCATCAATTGATTCAACCTCTCTTAACCTGCGCTTCGTTCTGTCATGTGTGTAATTGTTGTGATGCACAGACTAGGTACCAGAAACTCTAATGGCACCACTGCTTCTTGTCCATATACCAGTTTGAATGGCATGTGCCTTGTCAACTTCTTGCATGTGGTTCTGTATGCCCACAATACTGTTGGTATTTTGAGGTCCCAATCGTCCCTGTTGACATTACAGATCTTTGTAAGTGCATTTTCCAGGATTTTGTAATATGCTTCTACTGTGCCATTTTCCGGTGGGTGATATGGTGTGCTCTTTTGATGATGGACTTAAAACTCTTCATTCATAGCCTTGATAGTGTTATGAATGAAGTGAGTGCCTTGGTCACTCATCAAAATTCTGGGGCAACCAAATATCGTGATTACTTGTTCAAATAGAAAGTGTGTTGTTGTTTATTTGCTGCGATCCTTCACTGGTGTTTCTTTCGCCCATCTTGTCAGGTATTCTGTCGCAGTGATAATGTACCTTGCTCCTGTTCTTTTTGTTGGTGGGTTGATTGGTCCCACAAAGTCGATTTCCCATTTTTCGAATACCTACAGAGTTACCTGTGGTCGTAATGACATCTTGTCCCTTCTATTGGGTTTACCAACCCTCTAACAAACATCACATATCTAGAAGTACTCTTTTGAGTCTCTGTGAATGGTCGACCACCATAGTCCTGCACACAATACCTTATGTGCGGTACCTTTTCTTGCATAATCTCCTCCTTCTATTCCCTCGTGGGCTTCTTCTAAAACCCGTGGTCCTTCATGTTCTAGCACATATCTCCGCAAGATGTTATTTGTGCCCATTTTGTATAGATGTCCTGTGATCAACTTATAGTATGCAACTCAGACTACCAGGTTTTTCTTCTGCACGGTGTTATATTCTTGTGGCGCAATACCTGTACTCAAGTACTGGATGATATCTGCAAAGTATTCATCCGCGGTTTGGACTGAAAATAATTGTGCGTTCGAAAAGTTGTCCTCTAATTTTGAAGGTTCTTTGTTGTTTGTGACCCTTGATAAGTGGTCAGGTCCTACATTCAGCTTTACTGGCTTGACTATTACTTCAAAATCAACCCATCCCATCGATGAAAACACTACTAGGTTACTAGAAAAAGGTCTTAACTTTTCCATTGCCCCTCGCAAAATTCCTATTGAAGATATCTTATGCAGCATTGAAAATAGTATTAAAAACCTCTCAGATAATTCTAAAGAAGAAATCAGACAAGACTGCTCATTCATTCTCCATAGAGTAAAACCACCAAAGATAAATATCACTAAAGAAGAATTTATGGCTCTAAAATCCCTAAACAATAACAAGAATTTAGTAGTTCTAAAAGCAGACAAAGGTGGGGCTTTTGTCGTTATGAATAAGGATAACTACATAGAAAAAATGTTGGATCACCTCAATAACAATGGAAGTTATAAAAAAATTAATAAAAACCCCCTAAATAAGATCGCAAGGGAAGTCTCCAATGCCAGTAAATTAAGCAACATAAAAGATGATGATAAAAAAAAATTGCTTGTTAGTTGCCCTTCCACCCCTAGGATATATGGACTTCCTAAAATTCATAAGGAAGGGGCCCCTCTTAGACCCATCGTCAACACAATAGGCAACCCTACTTATCAACTTGCAAAATATTTGGCTCATAAACTCAAACCCTTAGTCAGCAACACTAGCTCCTTTGTTAAAGATTCTTGTTTCTTTGTAAACAGGATCAAAAACATTAAATTGGACAAAGATGACACCCTCGTAAGCTTTGATGTTGTTTCTCTCTTCACTAAAATTCCCATTGAC
>SNQJ01S0017798.1:170899-197796 GCA_010110895.2 Picea sitchensis | reverse complement strand
GGGGGACACGTGGCGATAGATTGGCTCGTTCGGAAATTCAGAGTGCGGGAGAATTGGAAGTGTGCCAGTATAGAAACTTTTGAAGTCCCGAAGCCTGAAGAGTCAAAGTGATGGGGCAAGATGGCATCACCAGGAGGTGATGGGGACCTTGGAATTTTCAAAGTGACATGGCTTGTGGACGTAGCCTAGGATGATGTGAACACATGGAATGTGTGCCACGTGTTAGTAAGTTTTGAGCATTTGGAGTATTGAAAAGTTAGTTAGAACGTGACACGTGTCACCGACCTAATTGGGCCACGTGTCCGCTTCCAGTATTTCACCACGTGGTGACAGATCGTGCAGTCCAGAGACTGGGCACTCCAGAGGGGAAAGATGTTACAGGTTGTGTTGGCTCACAAACTCCTAAAAGTCGGAGTACATATCGACCGTTGATTCCAGAAGACACACATCGAAGGATCATCGACTTCGGGTGAAAGCACTCTGGGAGAAAGTGCAGGAGGAAATTTTGAAACTTCTGAAGCCCGAAGAGCCAAAGCGATTCACAACCACTGATCTATGGGAGGACACCCATCAACAGATCATGAACTCTGGGTAAAAGCATTCCAGGAGGAGGCAAGCGAGGAAAGTTGAGACTCTCGAAGCGCGGAGTCCCGAAGCGGATCTCGACCATTGATTGTGAAAGAGGACGAGGACCCTTGATCCGGTCCTGACTGAAAGTTTCGAAGTTTCGAAGCTCTAGAAAAACACTTTTTCAGCTAAGTGTAGGTTCGTGGCCGTGGTCATATGCAGATTGAGAGTTGAGGGAAGGAGGGCTAAGGGCCGAATTGGTTGTCTTCAAGACAAAAAAGTGCTAAGGAAGGATTTAGAAGGTGGTTTGAAGGAAGCGCCTACGCAGGATGAGATTCTGTGTCGGCCAAGGATAACATGACACTGTTATTTTTGGAGAATGGGGATATGATCTCCATGAACAAAAAAATAAAGAGACATGTAGCATGGTTTGGCAATTTTGTTTATCATATGCATAATTCTAACAAAATGGTCACTTGCACATTTTATAGAATTAAGGGGTTTAAACAGATCAACTCAGGATGCGTATTGAGGAAATGGAAGAAGGTGAGGGAGCCTCCAGTCATGATAATTTGGTCGAAGGCTAGAATACCAAAGTTGGTAATGCAGAGACAAAGTCCAATGGACGCAAGGGAAAAGGAGAGCATGAAACGCTACTAGAAACGGTAAGAAGCCTGAAGATGGAAGTGCAGAGCTACAAAGCAGACAACGAGAGACTGATGAGAGAGAAAAGTTAGATAAATGTTCGAGTGTTGTAGAGCTTAAATCAGTTGTAGAGACAAATGAAGAAGGGATCAAACTCAAGACAAGAGGAAGAAGGCAGGTGCCATGAAAGAAGGAATGATTGTGGAAGAGTTGGTTATTCCAGAAATGCTAGAAGAGCTCATGGACACCACTCACATCCTTACTCAGAAAAAATGTTTTATGCATCGGAAGATCTCGTAAGCAGTCTAGAGTTGTCTCCTGTCAGACACCAAAGAAGGAAACACGAGCTAGATAGTTTGCAAGGAGATGTGAGAAGGCTCAAGCCACCTTCCTTCAACGGTGAAAGAGAAAGGGAAGATGATGACAAAGCATGGTTGCTTGGAATCCGGATATATTTTCAGTTGCATAACTATTCATCGAACCTGGAAGCAAAGATTTCCACCTACCATTTACACGGGAAAGCTGCAATGTGGTGGGTCCAACTGAAGCAAGTGGAACATGTTAATGAAAGTAGGATCACTTGGAAGCAGTTCAAGAAGTACTTCCAGAAGGAGTACCTCTTAGATCATTTCTATGACAAGAAAATGCAGTAGTTCTTTGAACTCAGGTTGGGAAGCATGACTATGGCAGAGTACGAGATGAAGTTCTTGGGATTGTTAAAGTATGTCAGGTTCATTGGTGATGAGAAAGTAAAATTACAAAGATTTCTAAGTGGACTTCCAACCTTTTATAAGGAAAATATCAAGTAAGATGAACCCAAGACCTTGACTAAGGCCATCAGGAAGGCTAAATACATGTAAGAGCAAGGCCAGGGAAGAGAATCCCTGCAGAAATCTTCGAAGGACAAGAAAATGTGAAGTCCGATTAGAGGAGGAAAGGATTCAAACCTCCCTTCAATAGGAATGAGCCTAATAGAAATCATCAAGATCAGTATGCTAAGGGAGATTTCAAGAAAGAAGATTCCTTCGGAAAAAGGGGAAGACCACCAATCCAATGTTGGGGATGCAAGGAAGATCACATATAGAAGGATTTCCCACATAGAAAGGACATAGTGAAGACTGTGCACAAAATCCAAGAGGCTACAATAGTAGAAGATATGGGAAGAATCTATGCAACTTTAGATGATCAACAAGAAGAGTACCAGTCCAATATGATCGAGGTGGAAGGTAAGATCATAAATCAACCTATTGTTATTTTGATTGATTCAGAAGCAAGGCATTGCTACATTGATCCTAATATAGTGGATATATTACATTTGGAGAAGAGTAAAATTGGAAAAGCAAGTTTGGTTCAGTTGGCCACTGGAACCAAAGGAAGAATCCATGATATGGTCAAAAGTTGTTCCATAAGTCTTAATGGCGTGAATACTAGTATTGGTCTAAATATCATACCATTGGGGTCTTATGATATTCTGATTGGAATGGATTGGTTGGAAAAGCATCATGTTGTCCTAGATTGTCATAACAAGACATTTACCTGTCTTGATGGAAATGGAAAATAGAGCACTGTGAAAGGAGTTCCAAGACCCATCTCTATAAGGGAGATTTCAGCCTTATAGCTAAAAGTATGTTTTAAGAAAGGATGTCAATTGTATATAGCTCAAGTGGAATAGCTACAAAATACAAAGGGGCCAAGCCTCAAATATTTCTCGATACTATAGAAATTTGAATATGTATTCCAAGAAATACGCGAATTGCCACCAAGAAGGGAGATAGATTTCTCAATTGATTTAGTGCTAGGAGCTTCCCTGGTGTCAAAAACACCTTACAAAATGAGCACACCAGAGTTAAAATAATTACAAATGCAGTTGGAGGAATTGTTGAAGAAAGGGTACATACGTCCAAGTGTTTCACCTTGGGGAGCACCAGTACTTTTTGTCAAAAAGAAGGATGGAACTTGAGCCTATGTATTGACTTTCGACAGCTGAACAAGTACATTATAAAGAACAAGTATCCTCTACCCCGAATTGATGACCTCTTTGATCAGCTAAGAGGAGAAAAGATATTTTTAAAAATTGACCTGAGGGCAAGATACCATCATGTAAGAATCAAGGAATATGACATTCATAAGACAACCTTTAGGACCAGGTATGGGAATTATGAATTTGTAGTGGTGCCTTTTGGACTGACCAATGCACCAATTGTCTTCATGTGCTTAATGAATGGCATATTCAGGAATTATTTGGATAAGTTTGTCATAGTATTCCTGGATGACATACTTATATATTCTAAGTCCGAAGAGGAGCATGAACATCACTTAAGACTAGTATTTCAAGTACTGAGAGAAGATCAATTGTATGCCAAGTTGAGTAAGTGTTCTTTTTATCAAAAGTAGATCCATTACTTGGGACACATTATTTCAGAGAAAGGCATAGAAGTAGATCCAGAGAAGATCGAAGCCATTAGAGGATGGCCAACACCCAGAAATGTGTCAGATGTCAGATCTTTTATGGGATTAGCTGGCTACTACAAAAGGTTCATACTAGGGTTCTCTAAGATTTCTCATCCCATCACTTCTTTGCAAAATAAGGGAACCAAATTTGAATGGACACTCAAGTGTGAAAATAATTTTAATCTATTGAAGGAATTACTTACTAGTGCACCTATGTTAAAGATTACTGACCCAAATGAAAGTTTTGTGGTATGTAGAGACGCATGTAAAGAAGGACTTGGAAGAGTCCTCACGCAAAATGGACATGTCATTGGATATGTGCCCAGAAAGATTAAGGAATATGAGAGGAACTAAGCCACCCACGACTTCGAACTTGCTTCCATTGTTCATGCCTTGAGGATGTGGAGGCATTATCTCATGGGGAAGAAATTCGAATTAAGTACAGACCACATTGGCCTGAATTATATTTTTGAACAACCGACCTTGAATGCCAAGCAAACAAGATGGCTTGAATTTTTAAGTGAATATGACTTCGATATCAAGCATATCAAGGGAAAGGAGAATAAAGTTGTCGATGCACTTAGTAGAAGAGTGCATATCATGCATGTTACTACTGTCAGTATGCATCAGTTAGACTTGAAGAGAAAATTTTTAGATGGTCTTGCTACAAACCAGCATTACCTACAGGTAAAGGAAAACTTACAGCAAGGAGATATACAACAGAAAATAAAGGAGTATGAGATAAAGGAAGACAAACTACTCATGCATAAAAATAGAATCTATGTTCCTAGTTCTGGAGAACTGAGGAATTTGGTATTGAAGGAAATGCATAATGTTCCTTATGCTGGACATCCCAGTTACCAGAAAACAATTACAGAAGTAAGAAGCCAATTCTTTTGGCCGAGAATGAAGAAGGATGTTGTTGATTACATTGCTCAATGTATGGAATGCCAGAAGGTGAAGGCTAAGCATAGGCACCCAATGGGTTTGCTGCAACCATTACCAATCCCAGAGAAGAAATGGGAAGTGATCACCATGGATTTCATCACAGGATTACCCAGAATGAATAAGCAACATGATTCAATCATGGTAGTGGTTGAAAAATTAACAAAGGTTGCTCATTTTGTGCTTGTGAAGACAACGCATACAACGACTAATATTGTAGAAATTTTCATGAAGGAAATTGCTAGGTTGCATGGGATACCTAGGACAATTGTCTCGGACAAAGATACAAAGTTTACCTCCAATTTCTGGAGGGGATTGTTTAAGGGATTTGGCACAAATCTAAACTTTAACATAACATATGATCCCCAGATAGATGGGAAAACATAGAGAGTCAATCGAATAATTAAAGACATGCTGAGAATGTATGAATGCATGTGATGGATAAGCCATCTAAGTGGGAAGATTACTTACACTTGGTTGAGTTTGCATATAATATTGGGTATCAAGATTCATTAAGAATGAACCCATTTGAAGCCTTGTATGGTAGGAAATGCGATACTCCAGTAAGTTGGGACAACCCAGTAGATAGAGTGGTACTTGGGACGAAGTTGCTCAAGGATATGGAAGACCAGGTGGTCAAGATCAGGCATAATTTAAAGGCATCTCAGGATAGACAAAAAGTTTATGCAGACAAGAATAGGTCAGCTAGAGAATTTAAAGTAGGGGAGCATGTACTTTTGAAAGTGAAGCCCAAGAAAAGCTCTTTAAAATTGGGTAGTTGTACAAAGTCAGCAGCAAGATTTTGTGGTCCATTTGAAATATTGGACAGAATAGGGCCAATTGCATACATGCTTGCATTGCCTGCTTCCATGAATGTGCATAATTTATTTCATGTATCTTTACTAAAGAAATATGTACATGACCCTAATCATGTTATTGATTGGCATCTGATTCAGGTAGAGACAGAGGGAGATTTTTAGGTTCAACCAGTGCGGGTATTGGATAGAAAAGTCAAAATGCTCCAAAATCGAGATATAGAGCTGGTAAATGTTGATTGGACCTGCTATGGTCTTGAAGATGCTACCTGGGAGCATGAAGATGCCATGCAGGCAGAGTACCCAAAATTTTTTGAATAAATTTGAGATTTTGATCTCTATTTTGTATATGCACCGATGACAGTGCCAAAATAAGGGGGAGGGGATGTAACACCCCAGGTTATGAACCCCCATTTTAAATAATGTATTGTTACAATGCTGAGAGGCCAGGGTGCCCAAACAATTATTAAAAGGACAGTGTGCCCAAAACATGTAATGTTTTCTATCATTATTAATAATAAATACATCGTTGGATGCTAGACAGACAAGGACTAGAGTTATATGGGGCTATGATTCCACAAGAGAGGGGTTAAGTGTTTATTTCCTATTTTAATTACCCTTTTGTCTAAGGGAGGGGATCAGTTACATGAGCTTCTTGGGGAAGGCCAAGAGGTTCTTGATTCCTCATGAGGTTACTTAAACCCGCCTCTGGTCTGATGGGGCGGTTCGACTGATGGCTTGTTCACTGATTCCCTGTACATTCATTCATTTTACCTCACGCACTTTCATGCACCCATTTACCCATTCATTGATCCATCCTCCTCTGTGTCTTGGATTGGGAAAGGGAACCAAACTGTCGAAGAATTAGCCATGAGCTAGTTGGTTGTAGTGGTCGTTGGAGTGATCCAGCCGTGAATTGAGGCCCGCATCTCTGAGATGCATTGGCATGTGTCCAACATTGCTCACAGTTGCGAGTCCTGAGAGTTCCAACATCAAGATTCTAGACTAGTTGCGCTGGACCCGAATTAAGGAGAAGGAATGCCTGAGGGACTGCATGGTAGAGAAGGGTGGAGGTCCATTCTCTCGGGTGGTGCAAGATGGGTAGAAGAGAGTTGGGTACTTGGATTGCTGTGAGAGTTGGAAAGCCTATGAGATATTGGGTGCTGACTGGTTTGGGAAGCCATGTAACACTCTGGAACCATCCTGGTGGATTCATAGCCCTGGCTCGGGGGTGATGCTGCTATTGAGATTTAGAACAATAGTGTCTATGGTTGGGTGGAACGTCCTTGGTCTACAGCCAGTTGGTGTCATCTTTCATAAAGATAAGTGCTCTCTATTATGGTATCATTTGCATGTATATGAATGTATTTCCGCTATATATTTAATTATCGTTTAATTGAATCTTTAGACTATGCATGTTTGCTGACTATTGTTGTGCATGTCATTAAAGTCTTTTCTTTTATGCATATTTAATTTGAAAAAAGGTATAGACAAGAGAAAGAAGCCCAAGGGCGGGCTTGAAGGTAGCGTACCCCATCATTGGTATTTCTGCATCATTGGGCAATGATATGGATAGTGGCCTAGTTTCTTACAGATCTCGCACCATAGTCCTCTTGTTGGTAATGGATTTGGCATTCCTGCTACCATATATTGCGCGAATGTTGGGCATTCGTTATTGTGGTGTCCTTTTGTCCTGCATGTGGTACACCAAATGACTTCTTGTTTGTCCTTGCTTTTGTCCTGGTTTAGATGGAACGTTAAGTTCTTCAAATCCTCCTTCATCTCTTCAATGGATGGATATGTCTGCTGATATTGGTTTTCCTCTGTTTGCAGGGCTACCTGTAGAGCCTTTGCCTATGTCTGAAACTTCTGTTATCGCAATGGGTATTTTAAGTGTGGTAGGAGTGAGTTGACGAACATGTGCTTGTGTTGCATATCGGTCATGAGATATTTCAGCTTTCCTTTCAGTCGCTTGAATCTCTGGTCAATCTCCCATACAAATTCTCCTAGTTTCTGTCTAATTTCTATCATCTCGTTCATGTAATGATCTTCTGAACTTGGCTTCTGGAACTCATTGATCATCAATTTATTGATGTCTGCAATCGTTCTGGTTGTCCTTGGTGGATTGTTTGTTGCTAAACTCATATACCAATCCAGTACGTGATACCTTACTGTAATCGCTAGTTGTGCAAGTTTAATTTCTTCGTCTATGATCTGTTTTGCTTCTCAAATCTTCTCACATATAAACAAATGTTTTTATGGATCTTCTTATGCTTCTCCTTTGAATTCCGGTAACCTGATGGTGGGATCATGTCCTGCCATCCTGAACGTTGAACTACTACCTACGCATAGTGTAGATACTTGACTAGTACTGCCTGAACTGGGTCCTCCAGTTGTTGTGCCTTGTGTAGATGTACTTCCTGCTATATTTCTTCCTCTGAAATGTGGTTGCATAAACGATGGTGTTCTCTTTTGTGTATTAGTCGCACATGGGTTTATGGGTTCCACGCTGACATTAATATGTATAGGATTGTTGCCTTCTCTTCCCGCTCTTGGACCTCTCATCTTCCTCTTGTATGTTGCACACRGGATTTCCTCAATCTACTCCACAGCCCGAAGATCCTCTACCTCTTCTTCATCACTCGCCAAGCCTTCCCTCACTGCTATGGCTCTCTTCTTGGTGTTCACCTTGTATTGGTAGGGTACTCTGCTATGCGTCTTTCCACCTGTCGCCATGATCCACTTGATCTGGTCGTCGTCCATCATAATTGGGTCCAAGGGTTCCTCTTTCTTTCCCTTATCTGTTCCTCCTTACATTTCTCCTCTTCCTGTCAGTGCTTCCCCCCTTCCCCCATGCATGCAGAGAAGTTTAGATGTCTGACTCCATCGTCATTACCCCTTTGTTGTATAACAATATCTTAATAGAAGTATACAACAATCTAATATACCTTCCTCGAGGCCCACGTAAAAACTCTTGCTCTTCTGCACTGTACAACTTCATTGTATCTACTACAAACTCTGTTATAAAGCCTGTTATAATATTGTCGAGCCAAAAATCTACTGCACAGGTGAAGTTGTTGTTCACCTACAGTAACTGCTCAATCTGTACTGAGGTCCACTCTAACTATCGGATCCGGTTCATTACATGGTTGTCCTTCAACCTTAGTATCCACTCCTGTAATAAGTGTGGAAAATCACAGAAAAAGACTTCATGCAAATCAATAAACACATATTTCTCAAGATATTTGTGCGGTGTTACTCTAGGGTTTTTGTTATCTTTCTGTGCAAACTCCAGTTCTTTTGTCTTCAACTAGCTTTCGATATCTGCTTTTGTGTGATTCCATGACCTCAACATCTTCTTCTAGCAGCTCATTCTTTTCTCCTTCTCCTCGTTTGCTTGAGTATTCTCTTGACCCGCCTCCTGCAGATCTTATGTATCTTTTAACAAATCTTCAACATATCTCATCTACTCAATCCTCTACTATTCCAATCAATGATAACATAACCATTTGTTGGTTCTTATTCTTCTTCTAAGTTTATATCTTTATCTTGAGTGACCCAAGGTTCATGTCGGTCTAGGGCCCAACAAATCCTCTAAAACTATCGACCCTCCTGGTAAAATAGAAGGCAACGCAATGCACAGAGTGCACTGCACAGTCTCACCTGAGATAGTCTTAATGGGTGGCTGCAATACTCAAGTGTTTGCAGCCCAACATTGAGTGGGGATCTGGGAATTGTGCGCTGAGAGTTCTACTAACTTATTAATGCAATAAACTATCATTCACGATCATACATGCCATATAATCAACTCATTTGGAATGTAAAGCAACAACTATTGAAGACAGTAAATAATTTCATGCATTCAATCACATAACACAGGTTTTATCGTGGTTCACCCCCCCGGGCTACGTCCACAAAGATCTAGCTCTTAGCTTTTTTATTATAATAGTTCCAAAACTACAACACCATGTGATTTAAAATTCTTCTCATTTGGGTTGAGATCTATTTTGAGGCGGACTAGATCGCACCAGGCTCCTCAGCGTGCGATCTAACCCTCAAGACCCACCCTCCTTACTCCTCTCCAACTCAACAGCTGCAAAATTAGCTCATATATCAAAATGTTACAACTTGTTATCAAAACCAGACTCCCCTCGTCTCTACTTATCCGCTCTCTTTTCACTATCTCCCTCTATGAGACCTAGGTAACTATATGTATACATTCTTGGCTCGCCAACCATTACAATACATTGCAAAAACCCTAACCCTAATGTCGTTAGGTCTTCCATGCATGTGCGCGTGCTGCTCTTCCTTCCAGTTGTCACTTTCCTCGTGCATGCCTTCTTTCCCAAAATAACCTTTCTTTCCGCTTTGTCCTGCGTCGAACAATTTCAATGATAATCCAATGAAAAATTATTTAATGCATTAATTGAAGAAACAATACCAAGGAAAGTGATATGGTACATTGATTTCAACACCGAGATAGTTCAAATTGTAACACCTCAGGTTTGATCCTCATAATGTAATGTAATGTATATATGTGAATTAGGTTGTGAGTCGAATAGTATGGCTAAGGGACAAATAATGTAAATTATGTACACAAAATTTATTAATAAAAAACTACATCGCTAGTTGCGAGACAAGAGGAACTAAAATGATGGGGGACTATGACTCCATGATAAAGGAACAAGAGGGGGCTAAGGGGGCGAAAGCTTGGAAATATAATATTTTATTGTAACCCAGAGTCCTTATTTTAACTTGTCTTGAAGGAAAAATCAACCTTGGAATATGTGCCAAGGTAGTTAGGTGGAGTGTTTTTAGTGCAAGGTGGCAAATTCAAAGCATGCACACTTATTCCTTGTTTTTGGGAAGCCGAGAATCTTTTTGTCCATCATTCTATCCCAAGAGGAGCTGCAAGAGGTATGGAGCTAAGCTTATAATAGAGGATTGAGGCTACAAGTATATAATTGACGAGACTTCAAAATGATACCATTTTTTCCTAGTACTCATTAGTTTTGATGATCCTTTTACCACTAGTAAGGCCATTCTGATCTTCATAATCTCTCATTTTCCACCTACTTAAGCCATAAGTCCCAAAAGGTATTGTTGGGTTATGTTTTTATGTTTTTCTTGTTTATAGCATGAAATTTATAGTAGGGTTGTAGAAAAATTATTTAAGTTTTGAATAAATGTTGCTAATAAGGAACTTGTTGTATGGATAAAAAAAAAATAGATTATATTGTTGCAGTGGTCTAGTCAAGGAATTTAAAGCATGTAGTGACTCATTGTACTTGTTGCAAGAAGATCGGTGTTGGTATTAACAAGAAAATGAACAAAGTATACAAGTTCAACACACATATGAACATAGCACATTCCTGGAAGGGAGAATCTATGGATTTTTCAAATACCCATGGTTTACATTCACTCATTACCAAGAATCAAGGTCGTGGAAACCTCTTGTAGTTATCATTTTAACATATAAAACCTACAAATTTCCTTTCAAGACACACTGTATTAAAAATCTATAATGGATAATTTGTTATCTTTCCATAACTCTAGGGTTTCTCATCAATGTTTTCATTCAGAAGTAGTTGCAAAAGATTATAGTTTGAACACTACACATACACACACACACATTGTCGCTCTCTCATTTATCATAGGGGAGAATAGAGAGAATACTTTGTAATTTTTAGTTGTTAATGTATTCAACTTGCCTCTTGTTTTATGAGTTATTTGCTTAAGTGTTGTAGCTAAATGTTTTGTGATTGTTAAGTCTTTGGAAGGCGGGCTCACTTGAAAAGGTACAAGGTTAGTTGTTGTGAATAAACTTGTCCATATTCCTATTTCAATTTGTTGTTTATATGACTATTCATAAACTCTTTGTTTATATTCATGTTTGTATCTTTGTTGAAATTTGCTATTCATTGCTATTAGAATAACCTTGCATTCATTTACTTGTTTTGAATGGATTTTCTTTCATGCTTAGTTTTATAACGAAATGATCGTATATCTGAGTTTCACAAACATAACATACAAAGGGAAAACTTGTGATGTTGTATTTGTCCCAAAGTAAGCATTGCCACCGGTCAAACCAAAAGAAATACAATCAAAATAGTTTTTAACCAAGTTTTATTTCTATAACTTCTTTTCCACAAATATAATAGTTGTTTGAAAATTTGGTCTTTCATAAATAGGCATATTATAGGCAATCAATCAATCTTCAGATCTTTAATTTTGAGCATACAACACCAGTGTTTCACAAGTTCACAAATGAACCTCAGGTTGATAATAAAATGAAGCAATGGAGTAGTTGTCTTTTAAAGAGATATATTTTAGAGCTATCATTTTTTGTGTCATTGTCGAGGAAACACTAAGGAATTAAGATCCTTAGTTTATACTGATTTAGGATACTATCATATGGAAGAAGATTAGATCAATAAATCATTAATAAATATTTTTCTAAACTTTATCTAGATGATTTTGGACGCATATTAGGATGCATGAATAGGCTTCAAGATCCAAGAGGACGTTTTTGTGGTACATTTAGAGCCACCTAGTCAACTAACACACTGACGGGAGAGTAGGGAAGACGAGAAGTACTTATGTAAGTGAACAAAAAACTCTTATTGAAGAAGTAGTACCAAATCTTGAAGTAGGCTCTACAACCTATGTTGATATAAATCCTCCAAAAAACCCTAGTCATAAACATGAGTCTTCTATTGATTCATTCACCTTAGAAGAATATGTAGCCTTTGGTGGACCTTTGAAATTTTGGAAAAATCCTTTATATATTATGGTTGAAGAAGAAGGAGAAGGATCTATTATGTAAAATCTTGTTACAATTGAATTTCCTATTTGAGATACAAATGGTACAACCCAAATGAAAAACATTCCACCATTTTCTTTACCCAATTTTCATGGGTTAAGTAGTGAAGATCCAAATACATTTATTTTTGAGTTTGATCTCTTATATCATAGTTTTGATTACTCATATGATGCCCAAAAATTAAAATTATTTCCAACCACTCTAAAGGATGCATATATACACTGGTTCATGGGGTTGGGTGGATATTCTATACATAATTGGGAGGGTATGAGAATAGCATTCCTAAAAATATATCAAGATTATTGCTAAGCTAGGGATTTACGAGGAGAAATATTCAAGATGACTCAAAATGAAGAGGAAAGTTTGGAAGACTATGTCGAAAGATTCCAATATAATCTTAGATGATCCAACCAATGTCAATTCGACCCAAACAAACTTAGGAGTATTCTTCTTAGAGGCATTTGAGATGAGTGTTTGTATGTCTTAAACTTGATGGGAGCTGGATATGTTTCTCAATTATCATATGATGCCATTTGTGAGTTGTGTAGACGATATTTATGAGGCAACAATAAACATGGAAGCCCCCCCCAATAACGTCTTTCAAGGACCAATAAATCCTTAAGGGGTGCAAACACTTGATCTCAAATTGGGGTTTTTTTAGATAAATTTAAAACTGACATCCTTAGTTCTTGTATTTCCCAATTAGATACCATGAAAATTAAAAAGAAGCAAGATGAAGAAGGATTACCCTTAGCTATATTTTTCCCAAGATATCGAAAGAAACATCCTTTATGTGGGTGGCTATCTGTGAGAAGAGTCATGCCACACATAGTTTCCCTTCATTGCTTGAAATTAAATCTGCTTATCAAGGAGCAAGTGAAGGAATTGAGCAAATTTGTTTCATAAACAAACAAAAAAACATTGGTCGAATGATCCATTGGGTGTATCCCAAACTCCTCCTCAATCATATAATGCACTTTGGACTAATTAATAACACTTGCAAAATCCCTTTGCTACTTGGTATACACCAGCATCATGGCCACAATGGACTCCCCAAGTCCAAAACCAACCTTGGCAACAAGGTTGGTGAGGACCATCGCCTCATGGAAATACACCACAACAACCTCAGCCACAACTCTCATTCCAAAAAAGAGAACCACAATAATAGTTACAATTGTCATTCAATCAACTGCCTCAAAGGCCATCTCAAATTATTTCCCAACCCATTCCTAATCCAAACAATAAAGTAGCTCGACCCTCTTACAACGCCAAGGTACCCAATTATCCAACTTATTTAATTTCTCCTGTAGATCTTCAAGATATTCATCTTCGATTAAGGTAAGTGATTAATCCAACTCCTCCCATCATTTTGGAGCAAGATGATGAGGAAACATTTGTTGAACCGAATGACCAAATTAATAAACTTAGTGAAACAAGTCAGTTCCCTAGATAAGTCAAACCAACCAAGTCATGTCCAAACTCCTCCTTATCTTGAAATATTGAACATTGATAAATCTATTAAACAACTTGAATTTGATTTTCTTGGGAATTGAAAAATGTATGTTTTGAAAATTCTATTGTTCCAAGCCATAAAATATGTACCGGTTGTAATATCCCAAATTTTAATCTTGGAATTATTTGTAATTAAATGCTTAAATACTTTGCATGGATGCTTTATAACTTTGCTACATTGACACCATATCATGGTGGTGTGAATATTGTACATAAAAAAGAAGATCAAAATAAGCTGAGCTTGAGTGCTTATAGGGGCTATGATACCAAAATAGGGGAAAGATGAGTGAGTCTAAGGGGGGTTTATGCCTAAATCATCTACCTTATGCTACCTCAAACCCTCACCCAATTTCAATTTTGAGTTTCAAAACAAAAATGAGTTAAGAGGAGTGGATGAAATCGACTCCTCAATCTAAGACACAACTCTTAAATTTTAGCAAACGATCTCCCCTACATTCTTGGAACTAGGAGGAGAAGTTGAGTTTGAACTCTCTATCCATTATGCATGAGGAAAATTCGAATGGGGAGAAGAAGGTTGTTAGAAAAAAGTGATAGAGAATATTTTGGAGGGGTTAGACATTAAAGGAAGAGATCCAAACCCATCATACACCAACCAACTATGAATGGAAGTTGGTAGCCTTAAGAAGAACCCAAGAAAGCATGGAAAACTCTATTAAAACTCGAGACTTTGTTTGGACCTTCTACGCAGACAATGAATAGCACAAGAGTGAGTAATTTCTTAGGTAAAAAACAACAGAGAAGGAAAATCTCTTTGTGTTGTGTGGGGTAGGTATGTGGGTGCCATAAGACTGTTCTATCATCAAGAAATTTGCAGAGGCAAACATTGGTTAGAGTCCAAATTTAGAGTTAAAAATCCCTGCTTCACCCTGGTGGTATCGTAGCTCGGCTAGGGGGTGGATTCCGTTGTGGATTTTCCTATGGTTGGGTGGAAACAACTTGCTTAACTGGAAGTTGGTAAACAATCTTCGAAAGATAAGTTGCAAACTCTTCTATTTATAAATTTTGTTTTTCTTTTGAAATTTTGTCTCTTGATTTTAAGAAGGTTACTATTTTATCATTGCTTGAATTAAAATTCCGAATAACTGTAATGTGGAGTGACAAAATATGGAGTCTAGCGATAGACAACAATTTGTCTTTGTATTCAACCCCTGTGTAACTATATATATATATATATTTACTCAGTCTCATTTTTTTAGATTTGTGTGACCTGAAGATTTAGGGCAGGAAAAATCTATTGTGGCAATATGCATTTTAAACAATGTCCATTGGGTTGAATTGGTATAATATTAACATTCTTCATTAATTAAATGGCCTTCTTAAGTGGAAGTTTGAGAGCAACATGAAGACATCATACAAGGAAGGTAGATATACACAAGAAATTATAACTACATGTGTAGTAGTAGAGAGAATGTATACTCTCATTATTATTATATTTCTTTCTATGATTGTGATTGTATTGGTATTCAATACATTAAATCGACTTGATATTTTTCTATTGAAAATGGTTAATGGAGGCGCATTCGTCAAACCCAAATTTTGTTCATGGCCCAGTTTACACAGTCCCATTTGTTATAGCCAAACATATTGGTGTTTGATATGTAGAAAATGTGATTATTGGATGTTAATTTGGGCAAAAGATACAATCGATATGCAAAAAATTCCCATGTAGACTATAGGTTCAGTAGTGAGATGGCAGAGATGTTGGAAGATTCTGGAAGTCGATTGCAACTTTTGTGTAATTATTTATCTCCTTTACCATGAGTTTTATATCATTTTACTAGGATTTTTGTGTTAAGTTATTCTTCCTGGCCTATAGAAAATACGTCTCCAGTACGCTTGTGTTAAAGTTTCAACCTTTCTACCTTGATCATATTTTTTCTTGAATAAATAGAAAAAAAAAATTGAGTTTAATACATCCCTGTGTTATTAATGGTCCTATCTTTGTCATTGGGTCCTTTAGATAATATACAAGTATCTATCTTAGAGATTATGGAAGGAGGGAAACAAAATTGGAAGTTGGAAATCTGGACCTCTATGTTACGTGGTTAAACCCCTCTTATTCAATACTCTCTTTTCAAATATTGCATATGAGTAACCTAAGACAAATAATGGAAATGGAGTAGGTGCATATAAGAAATCTCATTTTAGAAAATTTTCCTATTTAACTAGAGTTACTCCTCTAACCCAAGAACGTTGTGTGAGAAGGTTGAGCTTCCAATAACCTTGTACATAGATTTTCTTCATTAAGAAAACAAATGTTGATTGTATATAATGGTTTTAGACCAAATTGAAGGCATTGTGTGTTCCTGATAAATCCCTAAATGTTAATCATGACTAAATACAATATCTTATCTAACTTTGCTAAGGAGACGTGGTTGTATCTTACTTTTGGTTTGAGGAATTGAAAGAAAGGCAACCTCGCCTTTCTAGGGAAAGATAGTAACAATGTCTCTGGTTACAGATGAACTAGTGATGGAGATCATCAAAAAAGAGGATATGTCTTAGAAATAAAAATGACCTCACCAAATCATTGCACCTATGTCAAGGCATGGTCTCCTTTAAACCAAATGGTTGTGGATAACCTTGTGTGTATTATATATACAATCCTATAAATGGTCATGTAACCCTCTAATCCGTCTTAGTAATAATTCTCTCACACTCTCTATTACAATCTTGTGCTTAATTTATGCTGCGATGTTGAATGTTGTCATCATTGACTAACATAATTATTAGTAGAAGAACATGTATTTTCTTAGAAATTTCTGGAAGAAACAAAATGCTCAATTTTGATAGAATATCACCCAGTCAATTTTGATTGACTTAGTGGTACTAATCATATATCTTGACTCCTTAATCTTATTATATACCTTCCATAAGACAATTTCCACTATTTTATTTTTATAATGTTGGATTTTGGAGTGTTGGACATTGCCATATCAATATTGATGTGATGACATCCCACCTCACTTTTGTACTAAACATGTTGACAACTTTGGTGTCATGGTTGTTGGAAAATGTAGGCTAGTTGACAAGTCCATAGGAATTAAACTTCTAAGTATTGTTGGGGACAAAGAACATCACTACTTTTTCTAGGACTATCATTGTGCATGGTTTGAATGAATTGTTTGGGTATGATATCATGGTAATGATTATAACATATCGTTGTTGCAATATGTGTGGTATTTGTTTTATTTTATATGTTTGTTTGCTTATATTGATGACTTTGTTTTTATGTTGTCCAAAGTGCACATGCCCTTTTATCTCCATAAAAATTTATGTTACTTTGGGAACCTGCATTGAAGATTAATGGAACCAACAAGGTTTCAAAACATGACAACTACAAGAAATATGTCTAGAAAAGTGGTATCTAACATGGCATCTCCAACACTCAATCACAAAATCCAATGCTATGAGGAGTTGATGTTTATAATAGTTTTGGAATGTTGCCTTCATGGTTTAATTTGTGGGGTTTATTTTGGCTTAACTTAATTATAGTATCCCTTCCTAGCAGTCATCTAATCTTTGAAATATATTGATTTATGAAAACATTAATAATTGTTGGGTGTTTGAGATTTTTCATTTGGAAAATAAACTGTTTGTGTGAAACTTTGCATATGTCATGTACTGCAAATTAGCTTAATCATGTGTTCATTTATGCAAGATTTTATTTGGGTGTTATACATGTTATTCCTTGAAAGTGCATGCACTTCCATATGCTATCTTGGTAGGAGCTTATCTTCTTCTTTTCCATTCCTCAAGTGGACAAAATAAAATTGTTGAAAAATAGGTTTGTTGCATTGTCTTTGGATCTAATCTAGAAAAGGTTTTTATGGTGCTATTATGCATTATATAATTTTGAAAATATTTTGCAAGATTTTTCTTCTTTGTATTCCAAGATTTAACTTCTATATTTATGTATTGTTAGCAAATAAGTCCAGTTGGAAGCTAATTATTAAATGATCGAGATATTAATAATTATGGGTATATTGCATATGTTATCAGAGCGTCGGGTTACAACACTTTGGGATGTATGGGCTTGAAATATGAATGATGTTTTTAGATGTCTAAAAAAAGCTAACATTGTTGTTTTGTTATCTAACCTTGTTTTTCATAAAGAAAGAAAAAGACAGGGAACACATCATGGAAGATGCACCACACATCTGAGACACTGAAACTCATGATAGCAAAGAGACTCCTCTAGACATGGTAGATACTATGAGAATTATGAAAGTAGATAATGAGAAATGTATCAAAGACCAAGAATAATTGAGGGAACTGAATGTCATTATTTTACAAATCTTGACTAAGATTAAGAAAAACATGCAACAAGGTCAAATATCAAGTAACATGGGTAAAATTCTTTCAAGGAAGAGGTCTCTTAGCACAAAAAATTAGACCTCCAATGATGATATTGATATAACAAGAGATTCTTCAATCTAGAATACAACTAATTCTGATGAATCCATCAGTAATGTGTCCAAATCTTCTTCCAGGCACAAGAAGAAGAAGAAATTTTCCAAAGAATACTTACAGGGGGAGTTCTGGAAGATAAAACTACCTACTTTTAATGGTGAGGTGAAGTTTGGTGAGGAAGCTGAGGCATGGCTTCTTGGTATGAGAAAGTATTTCCAGGTGCATGATTACTCTGGAAACATGAAAGTTGCAGTGGCTAATTACAACTTGAACGATAAAGCATCTATCTGGTGGGAGGATATCAAGAACGTAAAGAAGCTTAGTGAAAAGAAAACCACTTGGAAACTATTTAAAAGGTACTCATGTCAGAAGTATTTATGAAAGAGGTATTATGATGGAAAAATTAAGGAATTTGTTGAAATGAAATTGGGTAAATTAACTATGGATGACTATGCAAGCAAATTCCTGGAACTGCTAAGGTATGTTCCATATATCAAATATGAAAAAGTAAATATTCAACATTTCCTTAGTGGATTTCCTCAATCATATAGAGACGAGATTGAGTTTGATGAACCTAAGACTCTTGATGATACAATAAGAAAAGGTAAGTAATGTTATGAACAAAGCAAGAAAAAACTAGAATTCAACTAGATGTGGAAAGAAAATAAAAAGGAAAAGTTTGAACAGAGGAAGAAAGGATTTAAGACTCCATAATTTAAGAATCAATCAAGAAGTTTTAAACAAAATCATCTAGCATGAAGCAACTTTCAACATAATTTTCCATCTCAGATTGGAAACAAACCAACAACGTCAGTAGCAGGAAAGCCAAGGGAGCCTTGGAAAGGGCATGTCAAGTGTTGGGGATGCGAAGAAGAGCATCTGCTCAGGGACTATCCTCATAGGTAAGAAACTAAGAATACTACCTATACTATACAGGAAGTTGCGATAGTGAATGAAATAGAAAAGAGTATTCCAAAAATATATGTTGCATTAGAGGATCGACATGCAGACCACCAGGCATCAGTGGTGGAAGTTGATAGTAAGATTGATAAGAAAGCTATTTATGTTCTAATTGATTTTGGATCTAGTCATAGCTACATTGCACCTAAGATTGTCGATACATGTATTCTTCAGAAAAACAAACACAACAAATCCTGGTTAGTTCAGTTGGCTACAAGAGTAAATAGAAAGGTTAGTGAATCGATAGAAGATTTCCTAGTGGAAATGAGGGGACTGCTCATAAGGGTGAATTTGAATATTTACCTTTAGGTTTGGATGATGCCTTAATTGGCATGGATTTGTTGACACCACATAAAGTAAAGTTGTATTCCTACAATAAGACCTTTGAATGCATAGATGATGAAGGGAATCCAATTTTAGTGAAAGGAACTCCAAGAACCATTTCTATCAAACATATTTTAGCCTTACAGTTAGAAAGGAGTGCCAGAAAAGGGTGCCATTTATACACAATTCATGTATGGAAATCAGCATAAAAAAAGAGACCAAGATTGAAGACTATCCAAAACTCCAAGAATTTAAGGATGTATTTCTAGAATAAATACTAGGTCTACCTTCGAAAAGGGATATTGACTTATCAATTCATCTCTTGCTTGGTTCTGCACCTATATCAATAGCTCTGTACAGAATGAGTACACATGGATTGATGGAACTAAATGTGAAAATACATGATTTGTTAGAAAAAGGGTATATTAGACCAAGTGTGTCTCCTTGGGGAACACCTATACTGTTTGTGAAAAATAAAGATGGTACTCTTAGACTATGCATTGGCTACATGCAATTGAACAAAGTGACAGTGAAAAACAAGTACCCTTTACCCCGAATTGATGATCTGTTCGATCATGTACAAGGAGAAAAAGTGTTTTTTAATATTGAATTAAGATCAAGGTATAATCAAGTCAGAATTAAAGATGATGATATTCCTTAAAAAAATTTCAAAACAAGGTATGTTCATTATGAGTTCACGGTGGTACCATTTGGACTTACCAATGCACCGACTACCTTCATGTGTCTCATGAACAATGTTTTCAACAAATATTTGGATACGTTTGTATTGGTATTTATCGACGACATCCTTATCTACTCTAAATTATAAGAAAAACATGAGCAACATCTCAAATTGGTGTTGCAGACACTAAGAGAACATCAGTTATATGCCAAGTTCAGTAAATGTGATTTCTATTAGAGGCATATACAGTATTTGGGACACATCATATCAGAACATGGAATACCAATTGATCCAAAAAATATCAAGGCCATTATGAACTGCCCCACTCCAAAGAATACGACATATATAAGGTCATTTATGGGACTGGTAGGTTACTACAAAAGATTCATAGAGGGGTTTTCAAAAATTGGCCATCCCATAACCTCTTTGCAAAAGAAAGGAGTAAAGTTTGTGTGGTCTATTAAATGTGAAGAAAGCTTTTAGCGATTGAAGCACCTTCTAACTAGTGCATCGGTACTAAAGATTGTTGACACAATCCAAGACTTCACAGTGTATACAGATGAATGTAAAGAAGGACTAGGTGGAGTTCTTATGCAAGATAATCATGTGGTAAGTTATGAATCCAGAAAATTGAAGGAGCATGAAAGGAACTATGTTACCCATGACCTGGATCTTGCAGCCATAGTACATTCATTGAATATGTCGTGACACTACTTGATGGGTAGAAAATTGGTTTTGTTGATAGACCACAATGGATTAAAGCATCTTTTCTATCGGCCTCACTTGAATTCTAGACAAGCTATATGGTTAACATTCATTAGCGAGTATGGTTTTGAAATTAGACAGATAAATGGCAAAGAGAACAAGGTAGCAGATGCACCTAGCGGAAGTATGCAAGATATACACTTGGTAGTATCAACACTTGCGAATCTGACTTGAAGTCTAGGATAAAAGAATCTTTGGGAAAGGATGAGTACTTTTTACAAATAAAGGAAGGTGTTTAACAAGAGCCATCAAATTAAAAATTTGATGGTTGTCATATCACTGAGGAAGGAATGATGATCTATAAGGATAGATTGTACATTCCTGATAGAGAGGAGTTAAAGAGACTTATCTTGGATGAAATGCACAAGAAACCTTACTCATGACATCCAGGTTACTAGGAAATGATGATTTTAGTAAGAAAACAATACTTTTGGCCTGGAATGAAAAATAAAATTGTTGACTATATTGCAAGATGCTTGGAATGTCAACAAGTTAAATCAAAACATAAACATTCAACAGTCTTGTTGCAACCTTTACCCATTCCTGAATGAAAATGGGAAGTGATTAGCATGGAATTTAGCATGGTTGTCGTGGAAAAATTAAGCAAAGCTACTCACTTCATTCCTATAAAGTTCACTTTTAAAGTAGCCAATGTTGCATAGATTTTCATGAAAGAAATCTTCAGATTGCATGGAATACCTACCATAATAATATATGATAGAGATTCAAAGTTTACATCAAGGTTTTGGAAAGGAATATTTGAAGGCTTGGGTACACAGTTAAATTTAAACACTATCTATCATCCTTAATCATATGGGAAGAAGGAGAGGAAAAACCAAATAATGGAAGACATGCTTCACATGTACCTCATGAATAGACCAAGTAAATGGGAGGAGTGCCTGCATTTGGTCAAGTTTGCCTATAATAATGGTTACCAAGCATCTTTGAATATGAGTCATTTTGAGGCATTGTATGGAAAAGGGTGTAATACACTTGTAAGTTGGGACAACCTAGTAAATAGAATCACACTTGGACCAGAAATGTTGAAAGACATGGAGCAAGAAGTCATCGGGATCAAATAGAAATGGAAGACAACCCAAGACAAACATAAGAGTTACGCAGACAAAAACCAGATTCATAAAGAATTCAAAGTCGACGAGCATGTGTATCTTAAAGTGAAACTGCACAAGAGGTTACTAAAGCTTGGAGCCTATGCCAAAATTGCACTCAGATATTGTGGACCATTCAAAATTTTGGAAAGGATGGGACCGATAGCTTATAAGCTTGTTTTACATGCTAATATTAAAATACATAATGTTTTTCATGTATAATTGCTTACAAAAATATGTACATGATTCCAATCATGCTCTTGATTGGAATGTTATCCAGGTGGAACCAGAGGCAAAGTTCCAGCCAAATCCCATGTGTATACTAGACAGGAAAGTCACAATGCTCCATAACCGAGCCATCACTCAGGTAAAAGTGCAATTGAAGCACTTTGGGCCAAATGAGCCCACTTGGGAGATGGAGGATGCCATGAGAGAGGCATATCCAACCCTATTTTCACAATAGACATTGCTACAATAAAGAACATTGAGGATGGTGTTATTCCAAGGGGGAGGGGATGTAATATCCAAAATTTTACTATTGGAATTATTTGTAATTAAATCCTTAAATACTTTGCATGGATGCTTTATAACTTTGTTACATTGACATCATATCATGGTGCTATAAATATTGAACATATTTTTGTTTTGTAGTTAATAAAGAAGAAGACCAAAATTAGTTGAGCTTGAGTGCCTATAAGGGATATAATACCACAAGAGGGGAAAGGTGAGGGGGTCTAGGGGGTTTTATGCCTAAATCATATAACTTATGCTACCATGAACCCTCACCCAATTTAAATTTTGAATTTCAAAGCAAAAATGAGTTAAGAGGAATGGAGGAAACTGACTCTTCAATCCAAGCCACAACTCCTAAATTTTATCAAATTGTCTCTCCTACATTCTTGGAACTAGGAGGAGAAGTTCATTTTGAACTCTCTATCCATTATGCATGAGGAAAATTCAAATGGGGAGAATAAGGTTGTTATAAAAAGTGGTAGATAAGAGTTTGGAGGGGTTCGACATTATAGGAAGAGAGCCAAACCCATCATAGACCAACCAACCAAGAATGGAAGCTGGTAGCCTTGAGAAGAAGCCAAGAAAACATGGAAAACTCTACTGAAAATTGAGACATAGCCTAGACCTTCTATGCACACACTGAATAGCAAAAGAGTGAGTAATTTCTAAGGTATTGAACAACAAAGAAGGAAAATCTCTTTGTGTTGTGTGGAGTAGGTATGCGGGTTCCATAATATTATTCTATCATCAAGAAATATGTAGAGGAAAACATAGTTAAAGTCCAAATTTTAGAGTTAACAACCCTTGCTTCGCCCTGGTGGTATCATAGCTCATTTAGGGGGTGGCGTCCACTATGGATTTGCCCATGATAGGGTTAAAACAACTTGCTCATATGGTAGTTGGTCGATAATATTAGAAAGATAAGTTTCAAACTCTCTTCTGTTTATAAATTTTGTCTTTCTTTTGAATTTTTGTCTCCGGATTTCAAGAAGGTTACTATTTTATCATTGTTTGAATTAAACTTTAGAATAATTGTAATGTGGAGTGATAACATATGGAGTATGGTAATAAACAAAAAATCATCTTTGTATTTTCCCCCTATGAATTTACATATTGTTTTCACTCTGTCTCATTTTTTTAGAGTTGTGCGACCTGAAGATTCAGGGTAGGAAAAATCCATTGTGTCAGTCTGCATTTTAAACATTTTCCATTGGTTGAACTGGTATAATATTAATAGTCTTCATTAATTACATGGCCTTCATAAGTGTAAGTTTGAGAGTGACATGAAGACATCAGACAAGGAAGGTAGATATACACAAGACATCCTAACTACATGCGTAGTAGTAGAGAGAATGTATGCTCTCATTATTATTATATTTATTTCTCTGATTGTGATTAAATTGGTATTCAATACACTAAGTCGAATTGATATTTTTCTGTTGAAAATGGATAATGGATGTGCATTCCTCAAACTCAAATTTTTTTCATGGTTCAGTTTACACAGTCCCATTTGTTATAGCCAAACATATTGGTGTTTGATATGTAGAAAATGTGATTATTGATGTTAATTTGGGGAAAAGATACAATCGATATGCAAAGAATTCCTCTGCAGACTATAGGTCTAGTAGTGAGATGACAGAGATGTTGGAAGATTCTGTAAGTCAATTGCAACTTTTGTATAATTATTTATCTCCTTTACCATGAGTTTTATATCAATTTACTAGGATTTTTGTGTTAAATTCTTCTTCCTGGCCTTTAGAAAATACATCACCAGTACACTTGTGTTAAAGCTTCAAACTTTCTACCTTAATCATAATGTTTCATGAATAAATAAATAAATTTTTGAGTAAGATACAACCCTCTGTGTTATTAATAGTCACATTTTTGTCGATGGGTCCTTTAGATAATGTACATGTATCTATCTTAGAGATTATGGAAGGAGGGAAACAAATTTGGAAGATGGAAATATGAACCTCTATGTTACATGGTTAAACCCCTCTTATTCAATACTCTCATGTCCAATACTTCATATGAGTAACCTAAGACAGATAATAGAAATGGAGGAGGTGCATTTAAGAAATCTTATTTTAGAAAATTATCCTATTTTAACTAAAGTTACCCCTCTAACCCATGAACGTAGAGTGAGAAGGTTGAGCTTCCAATAACTCTTTTTTAATAGGTTACAAATCCCAAGGAAAACCCTCAAGTACTTCTCCTCATTTCATGGATCTTACCCGAGGTAAACCCTAGAATCTTCAGGGAACAAGGCCAATCAACAATAGGGCTCGAAGCCTTTACCATAATTTGCTTCTTAAGAGATCGACATGTCACTTGCAAGAATTGAACCTAGGTGGGGAGGATAACAATCATTCCTCCCAACCACCTGAGATAAACCCAATTGACTAGATTCCAATAACCCTATATATAGATTTTCTTCATTAAGACAACAAATGTTGATTTTATATAATGGTTTTAAACTAGCTTGAAGGTATTTTGTGTTCTTGAGAAATCCCTAAATGTTACGCATGTTTGAATATAATATCTTATTTAACTCTGCTAAGAAGATGTGGTTGTATCTTACTTCTGGTTTGTGAAATTGGAAGAAAGGCACCTTCACCTTGCTAGGGAAAGTTAGTAACAATGTATCTGGTTACAAATGGACTAGTGATGGAGATCATCGAAAAAGAGGATATGTCTTAAAAATAAAAATGACCTCACCAAATATTTGCACCTGTGTCAAGGAACAGTCTCCTTCAAACCAAATGATTGTGGATATTATATATACATGTCTATACACAGTCATGTAACCCTTTGATTTGTCTTCATAATAATTCTCTCACACTCTTTGTCACAATATTGTGCTTAATTTATGCCTCTATGTTGAATGTTGTCATCATTAACTAACAAAGTTATTGTTAGAAGAACATGTCTTTTCTTAGAAATTTCTCAAAGAAACAAAATGCTTAATTTTGACAGAATATCACTAAGTAAATTTTGATTGACTTAGTGGCAATGGTCATATATCTCAACTCCTTAATCTTATTTTATACCTTCCATGAGAAAATTGCCACTATTTTATTTTTATAATATTGGATTTCAGAGTGTTGGACATTGGGATATTAGTATTGATGTGATGGCATCCTACCTCACTTTTGTACTAAACTCGTTGACAACTTTGGTGTCATGGTTTTTGGAAAATGTATGCTAGTTAACGAGTCCACAAGAATTAAACTTCTGAGTATTGTTGGGGCCAAAGAACATCACTACTTTTTCTAGGACCATCATTGTGCATGGTTTGAATAAATTGTTTGGGCTTGATATCATGGTAATGATAATATCATATTGTTGTTGCAACATGTGCCGTATTTGTTTTATTTTATATATATGTTTGCCTATGTTGATGACTCTATTCTTATGTTGTCTAAAGTGCATAGACCCTTTTATCTCCATGCAAATTTACGTTACTTTGGGAACTTGTTGGAGATTAATGGAAACAACAAGGTTTTAAACACAACAACTATAGGAAATAGTTCTGGAAAAGTGGTATCTGAGATGGCATCTCCAACACTCAATCACAAAATCCAACACTGTGAGGAGTTGATGTTTACAATAGTTTTGACAGATTTGGAATGTTGCTTTCATGGTTTAATTAACGAAGTTTATTTGGGCTTAACTTAATTATAGTATCCCTTTCTAGCAGTCATCTGTCATCTAATCTTTGAAATATATTGATTTATGACAACATTAAGAATTATTTGGTGTTTGAGCTTTTTGGTTTGGCAGAGAAACCATTTGTGTGAATCTTTACATATTCCATGTACTGCAAATGAGTATAATCATGTGTTCAGGGATGCAACGTTTTCTTTGGGTGCTATACATGTTATTCCTTGAAAATATAGGCACTTCTCTTTGCTATATTGGTAGGAGTTTATCTTCTTCTTTTCCATTCCTCAAGTGGACAAAATAAAATTGTTGAACAATAGATTTGTTGCATTGTCTTTAGATCTTATCTAGAAAAGGTCGTTATGGTGCTATTATGCATGATCTAATTTTGAAAATATTTTGCAAGATTTTTCTTCTTTATATTCCAAGATTTTATTCCTATATATATGTCTTGTTAGAAAATAAGTCCAAGTGGAAACTAATTATTAAATGATTAAGATATAAATAATTATGAGTATATTACACTGGTCTATGCTAGAGATGTTAGAGAAATATGTTTAAGTAAACCATGAAGAAAAATAAAGGACCCTCCAATAGTTCAAGTGATTGGTTATTTAATTGATTTGATGCTTGGAAATATTCTCATTACTAAGTACACAGATCCAAGAAGTCCCATTATAGATGTCCAT
>SNQJ01S0017798.1:130876-157640 GCA_010110895.2 Picea sitchensis | reverse complement strand
TGAATCATTATGGTATTATCAAACAACATGGTGCAATACTATTGGATTTACTCCATATGAGCTAGTGCATGGTAAGCAGGTTTCCCTTCCAATCGAATTTGAAGTTAAAACTTTGCTTATTTCATTAAAATCTAACATGGATCTTACAGAGGCTTAGTAACATTTTTTAAATCAAATCAATGAAATTGATTAATAACGTCAAGCTACCACACAAAAAACTGATTTGATTCAACAACAAAGAGCTAAATGGCACAACCAATTCATCAAAAAGAAGAAGTTTCATGAAGGGGATTGGGCACTTCTATTTGATTCAAAATATACAGATTTTAAAGGGAAATTTTGTGTTCGATGGATGGAACAATATGAAATAGATACTATCTATGATAATGGTTCAATCAAAATACGTACTATTCATGAAGACAAAACTCCATTATTGGTGAATGGTCATCAACTGTGTTTATATCAGAAGCCACTATCAAGAGAAGAGTTCATCAAAGATCTAATCAATTAGTATGAAATCGAGGTTGTATGGAAGATGGTTTCTCCACTTTCATCTACTGCCTCTTAAATTTTTAGAGGATCATTTTGCACATAGTTGATTGTATATAAAATATAATAATAAATCCAATAGTGAAAACCTGGTCACAGGGACTATCAGACTTGATAATATCGGAAAACCAGATCTCTGGATGATATTGTCGAGAATAAGAAAAAAAATATCTTCCAACTGTGAAAACCTTTCCGAAGGCACAATTGAACAAGCTTTTTTTGAAAACCACTTTCATTGGCAGGCAAAATCTGAAAAGAGAGAAAAGCAAATTGTCATTATACTCACTTGTAGGTTACAAGATGAAAGAGATTCTTAAAATCTCAAAATACATAATTCAAATAACTCTTACGAGTCTCAATATCTACTTGAAGAATTTATATCTTTTCCAAAAATGTTTACAGGTTTCACAGTTACATAAATATTACAGAGATCCAACATCATTGGTTGTCCAAAGATCTAGGATTCAATTCTCTTTTTAAATTCATATATATGACTTCATTATTGGCTCAATAGTACTATTTGCATTACTTATATTGACAACTACTTATTGTTACATGATTCTGGAGGCCAGGTTCAAAAGTTTGAAGGATTTATCACTTGGGACTAGGTAATTTCTATACTCTATCTCTAAGTTTGTTTTATAGACTTGAATTTTTTTTGAAACAACAATCCAATTAAGCATGCCCACATTTTCCATTTACCATCAATATTTAGCACCTTATCCCTATTCCTTTTCAAAGTTAGTTCGAATATGAAGATCATCAATATTGGTTTTTACTTGGTTAAAAGTCATGATTTGAAAAATTGAGTCATGCTACATAATCACTCATAAGTGATACACAAATGCCAAATTTAGTAGTAATACAAATAATCATGTCACATGTGTGCTAAAAATCCTGTAGGATTCTCATCATTATACAAAGGTTAGTTTCCTATCAAATAAAGATATGTCATCACATCAATCATCATTTCTCTTACCGTTTAACATGAGACTCGAATGAGGTGACCCTTGTTTCATATATCATAAGGAACACAGTAGTATTTGTGTATGAAAAATTATGTCATCGACTAATATATAGAGAAATGGGAGGGTCTCAAAACATAATGGAGCCCGATAATATCAGCCCCATCCAACAAAATCTTGAAGTAATGGTCATCTTCACACAAGTTGGTTGGCTATCATTTTTTGAATGATTTTAAGGTGTAGACTTCACCATAGCCATGGAATTTGTTAAAAAATTTACTGGACACATAGCTACTATCCAGGGAATGACATTCACAATCACTGAAGAAAGAATTAGTTAGGCTACCATATTACGTTTAGAGGGAGAACATTGGTCTAAGAACCTGAAGCTACCAGATGATAGCTGGACTCAATTTGTAAGTATACCATTACATATGCTCGATGTTTAGAAAAAGGGGGTTCATAGGGATGCATTAATTTCACCCTATAAAGAGGTAGCATTGGTAATTCAAAAATTCATTACCCGCGAGGATCGATTTAGTATAGTTTATAACTATCACATATGACTTCTATTGTATCTTAAGAACATAAATTTGTTGAATTTAACCTTGTTTATTTTAAAGGACTTGATGACGATGAAAAAGGAATTTCATAAAAAAACACAACCTATAGGATTATATCACTCTAATTTTATCACATTGTTATTTGGAGACAAGTTGGAAAAATAAAGGCTAATTGGATAGGGTTTCATAAAGGAATGAAACAAAAACCTAAAGAAAGGATTTTACCATCCCCATGTAAGGGAAAACCATCCTCTTCCTCTGAACCAAAAACAAAATCTCTAAAAAGGTATTGAAAATAAATGACGAGGCTACAAAATCACCTTCAGATGGAAATAAAGAAATTACAGCACCAGAGGGCATGAAAGAAATCAAAGTTCCTATAGGATTACAAAATTGCTTATTCTTGGATCATATAATGATAACATCCTCTGATTCCGAGGAAGCAGGAGAAGCACTAGTCATGGAATTTAGAAAAGCATTAGATATTGTGTCTGGAAAGGAACCAATCACTACATAAATAAAGGAAGTTTCAGGGGCAAGCATTCAAAATGAAAAGCCAAAAATTATCAGTGTTCAAAAGAATCCAATTAAAGGTAAATTTCACATCTTTCCACCATTTCGATCATGTCAATTTAGCTATCTGAAATTATCAAGAGAAAATAAGGAGCTCAAGATGAAGAATCAAAGATTAAAAAATAAAATTAGGAGATTAAGGAAATAAAAGAATGATAGAATCCAAATGGACACTTTGTTTAAAGAAATTGAAATACATGAACCCTCTAACAAATCTATGGGAATACAAATAGAAGGAGATATGACACATGTGGAACAAATTGTAAACATCATTCTTGATGATATCTTGGCAAATACATATGCATTTTTTCAATTAAAACCATATTTATCTAGCTCGAGGCAACAAGATGAGATTTTTTATTTGGGATTTATAGTCTGTGAAAGTAATGAACAAATCATTAATAAACTTAAAGAAATATAGTTCTCGTCTACATTACACATGCAAATAAATGGAAAAGAAAGATTAAATAGTACAGGGATTGACTGAAAGAAATGGAACAAAAGTTACAAGATGCATGTGTTTTAGGGTTAGAAGCATCATCATATCAATCACCTTCCAGAATTCATTCTATACATATACATGTTAGGTGGACATTATTTATTATCAAACAATTGGTAGGAGGGAGACTTTACAAGATTACTTCTCCACAAGAGTTTTTCAATGTCTTTCTCAATGTCACAAACTATGAACATATTTTTTTGTGTGAGCCCTATCTTTTCAAATTAATGCTACAAGATCATATTCGTTGGGACCTAACCCTTATGTCGGGGATATCCAACTAAGATCATTATCCTCCTTCATTTATGGCCTTGTTCAATGGAAAGAGTCAAATGAGTTTTATACACAAGCATAATTCAATTCAGATTTGGTAGTTAGAGAGGAATATCTAATCCCTGCCAATGTTCTCCAATGTTATCAAGCATTTCTCAGGGACCTTATAGGATTTCTATGTATCAGAATGCATAAGCAACATGCTATTACTGATCATCAAGGAATTATATAATCACATTCCTTGACATCCCTTTTAACTTCATATGATATATGGAAGATTCTCCCTAATGATTTGTGGAACATAAATCCTATAGGCTATCCTCATTTTGAACTTGCTCTGTCATGAGTTGCACTTTATCTTAACTCGATGAGGAGACATGGAAACCGATGGATTGGTCTCCTATTTAACTATCCATTTATTTGGTGCCCCACTCAACAATACCAAGCTAGATTCCACTGGAACAATATGGAAGAAATTTCACATTGGAGATAGGTTGACACTACTCTAGGATTCTATGATGTGATAGAGTTTGGCCATCCTGCATACAATTGGACAACCTTGCATCTTGGGGTTCCATAGGAGGAATAAGAAATTGCATGAGAAAATGTAATAATTTTGGAAAGGGGGAATGATGAGACTTCAAAATGATACCATTTTGCCTAGTACTTATTAGTTTTGATGATCTTTGTACCACCAATAAGGCCATTACGATCTTCATAATATCTCATTTTCCACCTAATTAAGCCACAAGTCCCAAAAGGTATTATTGGATTATGTTTTTAAGTTTTTTATTTTTATATCATGAACTTTAGAGTAGGGTTGTAGAAATTATTTAAGTTTTGAATAAATGTTGTTAATAAGAAACCTATAGTACGGATTAAAAACATAGATTATATTGTTGTAAGGGTTTAGCCAAGGAATTTAAAGCACACAATGAGTCATTGTACATGTTGCAAGAAGATCGGTGGTGGTATTAAGAAGCATAGGAACAAAGTATGCAAGTTCAACGTGCATATGGATAGAGCACGTGCCTAGAAGAGAGAATCTATGGAATTTTCAAATACCCACGATTTACATTCACTCGTTACTAGGGATTAAGGCTGTGGAAACCTCTTGTTTTTAGCTTTTTTGATAGAAATTAGGGAAATATCATAATGAAGAAAACCAAGAAATCTCAAGAAACAAGGAGATGGTGGTAAAAGGCACAATCCATTAATTTGATCATTAATGTATTCACAAAGTAAGTACACATAGTACAATGATCAATAATCATTGTTAATGGTCCACATAACTAACACAAGCTAACAAAGTGGTATTAGGACTATGATTAGGAGCAATAATGCTAACAACCCCCCCGCTAATCATTAGTTTGTACAAATGTACCAACTAGTAACAAAAAACAGTGCAAAAGATGATAACATATCCAAGTATTGAATTTGTAACTCATGGTATGAAACCTCATGAGTGTCAATGAATATCCACATGAAGAACATGTCAAATGTGCATGCTGAAAAATAAATCTGGAAAACTCATTGTGCATCAAATGAGCCAGATATCCTCCGAGTGTTCAATGAAGTGAACCCAAACCAATGACAGCAAATCTCGATGAGAAGTGAATTAGCTGCAAGTCTAACACATCCCATATACTGAAAAACCATAGCAATCCAATGTGCCAAGAGAAAAGAGCAAAAGAATAGTATATCCTCTGCAAGGTCAAAAGACCATCCTTGATAAGTATGAAGACTATGAAGCTCTCACATATCGACACATAAAAAACTGTCAAAAATCTTGCTGACAAGATAAAGTGTCGAACAACATCCAAAACTTGTATATGAAAATCCTATATCCAAAAATCCCCTAAGTAGTAAACCAGGTAAACTGTTGGTACCACTCCAAATCCTAAACTCAAATGTCCATCAAACATGCCAGACAATCCATCAAATTCCAAAAAGTGGAAAACTATCCATCCAATATCCAATAACCTGGAAATAATAAATCTATCAATCATCAATCTCCTGAAAATCTTTACCAATCAAAAACTCTATGTGAGTGATATGTGTTATCATCATCAAATCCATCATCCAATCAGGAAATAAAACATCATGTCCTGAAACAATCCTTGGTCATCTATCATCCTAAAATCATAAATTCATCTGCAATCCTGAATCCATAATCAATCATCATAAACTACAATCCTATAAGTTAGACTTCGAAAATTGAAGTCTGACATATCAAAATTTTCCTTTTGTCGACTGAAAAGTGAGAAGTGTAGATAATGAGATATACCCCCCTGAAAGTGGAAAAGAGTAATCAAATCCTCTTCGAACGGAGCGTGGAGACTCAATATTCCACTCATAAGACTACATCAAGAGGGCTTCGATCATGCCCTGTATCATCCAATCCTGAAAAAGATTAATGTCTGTCAACTGTAGAAATATCTCCAATCAAGTATGGTTTTACCTGTGTATAAACCCGTCGATAAGATTGTTCCAATAACTTAGCTTCCAAAGTCCAACACCAAGTCCCTAACCATTCAAAATTTACCCGTTTCCTCTTAATATTTAGTCACTTCCAACACCTTTTTAAGACATGGTTTTTCTTCCCACAAAAAACACATGGGTGGAGATTAAAACAATTTAACTCGACATGGCCAACTTGGTGATGGTGTTGACACAATACAAGTTCTTTTTCCAACTAAGCATCATCAACCAACAAATACTCAATACCTGTATTATCATTAATATCCTCAACAATAGTATCATCATCAAAATATGTATCAACATCCTGTACATGTTCCTTATCAAGTTCTTCCTTCTTATCAACATTAACCAAAAAACCACTGCTCATAAATCATTGGACAATTGATTTAGAAAGTTGGTTGTCATTGATGTCAACCTTTGGATAGTGATGTTGGAGATTGATGTCAACCCTTAGAGATTGATTTCAACCCTTGGAGAATTTTGGTAGCGAATTTCGGTAGCAAAAATATATGGGTAAGGGACTTGAGTTTGTTTGAGGTATAAAGGCATGGAGATCAGTGAATATGTAAGCAAGACTATCATGGATGGATCGTACATGTCATGCCATTTTCGGTGATATGTGGTACATCACATAGTTCCTCACGGCTAGTGAGATATGGTTTTGTGAAGTTGGAGAACCCTTTAGAGTAATCTAGAAGCCCCTAGAAGGTCAACAAGAAGTCAAATATTCTAGAAAGCTTCTAGAGAGTCTTTAAGAAGATTCCTAGTCAAAGTGGATGCAAAGAGAAATTATTTAAATATAAAGTGGTTAAAGTTGTTGCAATAAGAAAATAATTAAGAAAAAATAGTTGCAACAAGAAGCGGCGAGTTTACTAATTATGGATAAAGTAGTTGAAAGTGGGTTAACCCTAAAAGAGGAAAGGGGTAAAACAATTACAAGGAAACTTCTAGAGGAAGGCACTCAACAACTATAAATAAGAGAGCAAGGGACTCCTATTAGCACCTACCTACCTATTGAATATTATTGAATATCCATTTTGTTAAAGGTTATTTGCAGGTATACATTGACAAATCTAAGATAACGTAGGTATGAAGCAACGAAGGTCTGAAGGAACGAAAGTTTCGTAGCTGCAGAGGAAGTGAATGAACCGAGGCTTCATAGGTTATCTGTGAGCTACATAAAGACAGGTCACAGGCATAGAGAAGTACAGACATATGCGATCTTTAGAGTGATAGGATCTCGTATAGGAATCCACGAGTTGCAGAATAGTTTGGGTGCAGACATTCGTGGGCCAGAGAAGGACAAAGTGCTGAAATCCATGAGGTTATAGAGAAAAGAGCATGGATATGTGAAAAGAGCTAAAAAGGGGTTTAAAGAGACATTCATCCCAACCTGCTGAGGCTAAGGTTGGTCTGTTGGTTTGAGATTTGAAGCATTAGGTCAGTTACAGAGTGTAAAGGTATGTCTATATGCTCATGAGGTTNATGGATATGTGAAAAGAGCTAAAAAGGGGTTTAAAGAGACATTCATCCCAACCTGCTGAGGCTAAGGTTGGTCTGTTGGTTTGAGATTTGAAGCATTAGGTCAGTTACAGAGTGTAAAGGTATGTCTATATGCTCATGAGGTTATATCTTAGTGATGTTGTGGAGCATGTTTGAGGCATTACTTTGTGAGGTTTGGTATATTCTCTCTTGGAGATATGGTATCTATTGTAGAGTATGATTTGAGGAAGATATGTTGAAGGATATTGTTGATGCACTTAGTTTGCTATTGGTATATCTTGTGGTGCATTGTGAGAAGCATTTGTTAGTGGTCTTGTTATATGATTGACTTATGAGTGATACATGTTTAAGACTACATAACAATGAGGTTTGTTGTATGGTTGATGTGAGGGTTTCCTATACTTGGCATATGGTTCATGGTTTATATGTGGTACATGATTAGTGAGATATATGTATGATCCTAGTACATGGTCAATGTTAGATCTATTTGGACATTGGGTGTATTCTATGATATCAGATCAGGTGGTTGATTAACAAATACAGAGGGATGAGACAGTGACAGAGACAAAGACAATGGCAGAGCTAGTGATAGTGATACTAGAAGAGTATTGTGCTAGTCCGCAAGTTGCAACAAACAAAGGTGTGTACATCTGCAAGTTGCAAAATAAGGGCACAAACATCCGCGAGTTGAATTACAGATAGGTCGTAGATCTAAAGAAAAGGTTTTTGGCTCAGTGACAGTGACAAAGTTGTGGCAGTGACAATGACAATTTTACAGTGCTAGTTTGATTCAGTGACAGTGAGAGGTTGTCTACATTTGGAATTTATATTTCAGGGCGGTTGGACGGGGCAATGATAGGTGGTTGTAGCCACCTTCCAGTTGGAGCTGAAAAACCAAGGAATCAAAGATTCCTTCAGGTTGGAGCCTGAGAATTAGGGGGTTGGAGCCTCCTTCTGGTTGGAGCCAGAGAATTGGGGAGTTGGATATTCCCCGAGGTTGGAGCTTGAGAAACTAGGGTTTGGAGCCTCCTTCTGGTTGGAGCTAAAGAATTGGAAGTTGGTGCTTTCTTGAATACAATTCTTTGACATATAAAAAAAACATTATGTGGTTTTCTCCCGCATTAGGTTTCCACGTAAAATATTGGTGTACGGTGTAATGTGTGGATGTGTCTATTATTGTTCATTATGCACTGATGGATTTTAATGTTTATGATGCAATAATATATTGATGATGAATTGATGAACATTGTTGAACAATTTAAAATAATATACATTGTGGTTAAAAGGATTAATAAGTGGTATAAATTTCTCATTACTAATTCACCCCCCCCTCTCTATAATCCAACATAAATGTAATTGGTTTACAATAATTAGGAATATGAAAAAGTTTGTCATGATCCTTTTCATATACTAAGCCATATATGTTTCATTTAAAATGTAATTCTTCCTAAGGTCTAACAAAGTTATATATATTTTCAACTTGATCCTCCTGTTGAACCTTCAATTTATCCACTTTGTTTTCAATGTCATCAGTCAAGGCTACATTGAATTCATCAAAGGAAAAAGATTGCAAGTCATAATCAACAAGCACAAGTTTGTTTTCTTGTTCCTTAAGTTTGTTTTATTGTTCCTTGGTGTCATCATTAAATGATGCCAATTGCCCATTCAAAAAAATTGTTTGTGATTGAAGTAGATGTACATTTTTTCACAGTATGCAAAAACAAGTAAGAACATTAGTGAGTGTTCCTTTTTGCATAGGAATTGTAGAATATTGAGTCTTGCTAATCAATGAGTGCAACATATTAAACATTTTGTCTATTCCTGCCATTTTGAAGTGCTTCAAATATGCCCATTGTGAAAAATATAAGGCCTCCTTTTGAACCCCCTTATTCAATTGCAGGTAACTTTCCAGATTATGCAAAAGACTTCAAATTTATGTGTTGATTTGTTTTCAAGTGCAAATATTCTTTTGATTTCCTCCTTAAGACCTTTATTTGTCTTCTTTATATGGGAATGTATTAGATTGCTTGTTGTTTATGTACTTGTTTGTCAAGAAAGAAACAATATAAACCAATCCACACACATAGAAATATCCTAAGACCCCCTTATTCAATTTCAAGTGGGTTTAGGATGTGAGATGCTTAACCCTTATAACTTTTGAAATAAAACCTTATAACCCCTTAATACAATAAATTAGAATGAAGAAAACTCCCTTCTAACTCTAGACAATTTTTTTGACCTTATAACTCTGAAAAACAATACAAGTGATACCCTTATAACTCCCCTACAAAACACATATAACTTTTTATAATATTCGTTTACAAAAAATAGCTTATAACCCCTTTGAAAAAGTCTTAAAAAAATATACACCTTATATCACCCATACACTTTGGAAATTTTCTAAAACAATGCAAACTTTGTTGGGTCTCTATCTACCCAATTCCCAGGGGTCTCTATCTACCCCTGGGAATTGCCTCTCCAATACATTGTTGGGTCTCTATCTACCCACTTCACTTTTCAGATACCAGTCACATCTCCTTCTCCACTCCTGTGGCAGAACATATACTTCTAGCCATCCTTAACAATTCCAATCAATAATAGAACTATGGAATGTGTCGCTACTTTGTTGTGCTTTCCATTGATAACAGGTTTATCGTTACCATATATAGATATAGACATAATACATGGAATAGATTCATCATTTCAGTTTATCCACCTTTCGTAGCAACACTATTTAGTTTCCACCATAAAGAAAATAATTGTTATTGGTAATCTTCCATACCAGCTTCTATAGCAACAATATGCCATACCAACTTTAGTTTAATAATACTATCTTATCACCATGTGGCTTGTTTCTCGGCGTGCTCCCAAAATAGAGGAATAAACTCCGATGGTATTCCACGCTCAACTCACCAACGAACCCACCGGTGTTATCAACCCCTCAGTGTAGGTTCCTTCTGCGCGCATACAAGAGTCGCGCCTTCCTTTTCCTCCAGGCCCGAACCCTTATGCAGTATCTCTCTTTTTTTACAAGTAAATTAATGATAATGATTTCACAAATGAGTAGGGGTTACAACACATATAGAGGTGAGCTCATTTTCAGGAAAAATAAAAAAAACTATGTTTCAAATGTCTTACAAATAGTTTAAACAAAACTCTAAAAAAAATATTATCCCACTCCACCATGCCAAGCATGATGAGATGCGGATTCTCTGAACATTAATCCTATTTTATCTATGACTTACATACCAAAAATATATGGACGAATTTTGATAGACCAGTTCATTCCATACACTGAACTTTAGTGTCTAGAAAATTTTCTCCATGAAGTAGGAATTATGTCTCGCGTCTTACTCTTCTCTGGCGAGGGGGTGCATCTTCTCCTTCTATTTCATTTTCATCTCCAAATTTTTTCCTTCTCATTTGCAGTACCCAAGTCATCCTATCAATCCCCTTATCAACCATTCCAAGCCCAACCTCCAATTCAAAACCCTCAGTGGACTAATCCTCCACAAGGATGGAGGCCTCCAAACCAAAAATAATGAGCATTGCTACCCCCTCCTCCTCAACAAAACAATGCTTCCAAAGTTCTAAAATAACCATAGTTTCCTACCAAACCAACTCCTAATCCAAAGAATCGGCAGGTCCAACCTATGTATAATAATGAGGTAACATACCAAGCTTATTCTGTAGAACTTCAAGAGATGAACCTCAGGTCAGGAAAGGTGTTAAAATACCCTCCTCTCACTACTGAACCCATAGAAAACTCAATCTCCAAGAAGGAGAATACCTCCCCACAAAAACCACCTATTCCTCGATAAACAAAAAGGATAGACACTAAGAAATTCTACACATCTGTAGAGAATGAACTCCTGGGGGAACTTAAGAGCTTATGTGTCAAAATACCTCTTCTCCAAGACATTAAGGATGTTCCTATATACAAAAATTTAATCAAGGAGAAATTCCTTAAGAAACCTAGAAGAAAGAAAAAGGACTCCCCTAATATCAATGTGATAAAACATCTAATATACTTTATGCTTGGTAGGGTGTTTGTCCCTAAATACTTGGATCCAAGCATCCATGTAGTAAATATGCATATTAACAAAAGTTTGATCCAAAACACCTTGGTAGGCCTAGGAGCAACCATGCATGACATGACAAAGTATACCATGCTCAGATTAAGCCTTCAATGATTTCTAACACATACACCAACTGTACTCCAACTAGAAAATAGATCAATTGTGAATCTTATAGGATTATCGGAGGATGTAATGGTCTTTGTGATTCATGGGAGTACCTAATTGATTTCATAGTCCTTTAAACCATATCTAAGTTGAATGGGTACCATCTCATCCCAAGAAGACCATGGTTGGCTACAAAACATGCATACATCAGCTTTAGGGCAAGAAACATGACCATTACCAATGACTAATCCAAAAAAACCTATCCTCTACCCCCTACCAAGCCATTAGTTGTAGGAGAAATTCCTATTTGGGTAGAAGAAGAATAAGAATAGATGCCTCTGACCTCTATTTATCCTATCCCCACCATTGAAATATCCTTAGCCAACAAAAACGCAAATGAGGAAACCTTCATATCCACTTTTCTGCAAAACCTATACATTGTTGTTGTAAATATTAATGGTTTAGATGAGCAATAAAAACTTCAAAATTGATTAGAAAGAGAATTTATGGGAAGAATTAATCGCTATTGAGACTAACATCACAATAGTCAAAACAATGGAGATCTACCCCTTAAAAACTCTAAAAATCAACACTAGTTTGACTAATGAGCAATAGCATAAATTGCTAGCCATCCTTAAAAAATGCACTCCATATTTTGCATGGGAATACAAATAAATGAAAGGAATCCATAAAAACATATGTACCAATCATATTTACATCAAGAAATATTGCAGACCCATAAGAMAACCTCAAAGGATGATGAACCCTTCCCTAAAGGACATTGTCAAAGAAGAATTGCAAAAACCTTTGGATGCATCATTCATCTACCATATTCTTGATAGTGAATGGGCTTCACCCTTAGTCATTGCACCTAAAAAKAATGGAAAATGGAGAGTGTGTGTGGACTATAGAKATCCAAACAAATATACTAGGAAGGATCATTTCCCCTTGCCTTTCGTTAGCCAGGTATTAGATGTCCTAGCAAGAAAAAAGTACTTGTCATTTTTAGATGGATTCAATGGGTGCAACTAGATTCAAATCATCCCTGAGGACCAAGATAAAATGACCTTCACTTGTCCTTGGGGCACATTTTCCTACAAGGTCCTTCCCTGTGGCATTTGTAATGATCCTCCAACCTTCCCAAGAGTTGCATTAAACATCTTTTCAAATCTCATCCATGACACTGTAGAAATCTACATGGATGACTTCACACCTTATGGAAATTCATTTGAGGAAGCCTTGACTAATCTTGAAAAAGTGCTAAATAGGTGAGAATATATGAACCTCTCACTTAATCATGAGAAATGCAACACTCTCATGAGAAAAGGGGTTGTCTTAGGTCATCATATCTTCTCCAGAGGGATTGAGGTATACCAAAGAAAAGTGAACGTAATCAACCACCTACCTACCCCAAAAAAATAAAAAGTTGTAAGTTTCCTTGGGCATGCAAGATACTACAAAAGTTTCATCCAAGATTGTATTCAACTAGCCTCCCCTTTGTTCACTTTGTTGTCTAAAGATATTGAATTATGCTAGACAACAAAATGTTAAAAAGCATTTGAATACATTAAAGAAAAACTCATAGCAATCCTTGTTTTACAAGGTCCTAGGTGGGACGTTCCTTTCCACATCCACACCGATGCAATATATAATGTAATATGCGTAGTTTTGGGCTACCAAGAAGATAAAATCCCATTTGCAGTTTATTTTATCATCAAGAATTTGTTTGGTGCAGAATTAAATTACACAGTCACTGAGAAATAATTTATTGCATTAGTTTATGCCATTAATAAGTTTAAGCATTATATCAATGGGTATCCAATTTTTGTGTCCACAGATCATGCTGCCATTAGATATTTAATGAACAAACCTGACATAAATGGTAGAATTAGTAAATGGATTTTATTATTACAACAGTTTGATCTCACAATATTGATAAACTTAGCAAATAGAATGTTGTCGTAGATTTTCTATCAAGACTAACAAACATTGCAGATGATGAAGTGGTAGATGAAAATTTTGCGAATGAACATTTTTTTGTAATATCAGAAGAGATCCACTGGTTTGTTGATATAGCCAACTATTTAGCAACATGGAGGTTTAGATCCACTGGTTTGTTGATATAGCCAACTATTTAGCAACATGGAGGTTTACTCAACAATTCTTCTATAGGGAGAGATGCAAAATCTTCAGTAAAAGTATTACCTACACATGGATCAAAGTATACTTGTTCAAGCATGGACGATACCGGATTTTGCAAAAATGTGTGATTGAAGACGAGGTTCATGACATTCTCCATGCATGTCGTGATGAGCCCCGTGGGAGCCATTACGCAACAAAAAGGACAACTTACAAAATCTTGCAAGTAGGTTATTAATGGCATACCCTCCATAGGGATGCTCAATAATATATCTCTCATTGTGATGCATGTCAAAGAATGGGAAAACATACTAAAATAGATTAAATGCCTTTATCACCTCATATTTCATTAGAACCTTTTGACAAGTGGGGCTTGGAATTTTGGGGACCCTCCTTCAGACCAAAAGAGCAACATCTTGGTGTGCACTAATTACTTAACAAAATGGGTTGAAGTTAAGGCAATGAAAGTTGCAACAAAGGACAAGGTAGTTCACTTTCTGCATGAGAACATCCTCTCAAGATTTGGAATCCCAAGGGAAATAACTACAAATTGGGAACCACAATTCACCTCCAACCATATAGAACATATCATGTAGAGGAACACGATATGCTAGAAAAAATCTACACCATACCAACCTCAACCAAATGTGCAAGTGGAAGTGACAAACATGGAGTTGGAAAATATTCTCACCGAGACAATCAACTTGCATAAGAATGATTGTGCAAGGAATCTAATTAAAGTTGTATGGACATATAACACTACATGGAATACCACCACAAGGTTCACTCTATGAGTTGGTTTATGGAAAGAAAGAAATGTTTCCTATTAAGTTTGAAATTTCCACGCTAAGGATAGCCTTTGGCCTCAACATAGACCTTTCATCATCCCAAAAGGAGAGATTGCAGCAGTTGAATGCCTTCAACGAATACAAACAATAAGCATTGTTCCATACTGAGGTAGTTCAACTACAAAGGAATACATGACATGATAATATCAGAAATTCTAGAGTCTTCAAATAATGGGAATGGGCACTCCTATATGACTCAAGTTTCAAGGATTTTAAAGGAAAATTAAGGACAAGATGGTTGGGCCCCTACAAAATTGAAAGATTCTATGAAAATGGCTCAACGAAAATAAGAACCATGGATGAGGAAAACATCCCCTCCTAGTAGATGGATTAAGGCTCAAGATCTACAATAGGCCTTCCTCCAAGGAAGAATTCCTAGCCACTATGAAAGCACAACAATTAGATGTGGTTGAGAGCAACAATGCTCTCAACCCATCTAAATGATCATGGAATAATGAGAAAAAAATGAAAAAGAAAAAGGAGAAAAAACAATAAAATGCCCAAGTGAAAACCTCCATGAAGCACCTAGGACAAATTTGTGGTTGAAAACCTCCATGGAGGCAGCCCTGGGTCTACAATAAAATTCTCCATCATAAAAACCTTAACATGCTTGATGAGGCAAGGCAATGGTGAAAGCAAAAAATGGCATTATTGCTTTCAGAAAATAATAATAATAATAATAATAAACATTGCATTAGGTGTCAAAAGGTATGTAGCATCAACAATAAAACATCAACAAAGGAATTCCAGGTACCTGCAGAAGGAAGACAAGATCAACGTAAGAACAAAAAGAAACCAACAAATAGACACATTTACAATATGCAACCTCAATTCCAAAGGTGTGTAACCTCAATTCCAAAGGTGTGTAACCTCAACTCCAAATAAAAAATAAAAAATTACAAGATATCTACCTTCAAATATTTTTTCGGCATAAGCTACTCCAGATAGGTCAAGGTTGGATGATAAATCACCCTTGGTAACTCTATGCACAACATTTGCAAAACAAAATTTGAAAAGTCTTCATAGAAAAAGATATCTCGGAGATGTTGCATCAAGCTAAGAATAGCAAGATCTATAAAAGAGTCACCTCTGTCAACATCGAATCACTCAATGGAGGATAGACCAGGAAAAACAACAGAGCTCCAATGGTTGCATCTCTGTAACAACATTACAAGCCTACCCATTGTTGTTCCTGAGATTATTCTAGGTTCAAAGAACAATGTCAAGGCATCTCACAGAAATGATTTAATATAAGACTTTTTATGCCCTAGTTTTTAATCTAGGGTTTCAATAATTAAGAACCAAAAATAAAGAGGCCTTATCTCATTCATTAAGTTCTTTAAATCTTCAAAAGTATGTTAGCAGAATTAAGATAAACAAAATTGAAACAAGAAGCAATATATCCAATAAAGATAAATATTACTTCCTTTCCAATAGAAGAAATAACAGTGAGTTTGCATGTGTCACGAGATTACTTAAAAATTATAAACAAAACATCAAGGTATAGGTCTTATTTTACTCATAGTAAAACAGAGGAAAGTTTGTACCTGAATAACTGTTTTGAAACTTACATTAGTGGAGGTCTTACCAAATTGCAGTACTTATGACACTAACAAACTGATTTGAAGAAAATGATTTATCAAGACATATGAAAAACAAGAAGCAAAGAACATGTAAACTCAAGAGATGAAATCCAAGAATCTCTTTCTATAAATGAAAATATTTATTGAAAGCTTCAATACACTTAGGACCTCCAAAGTCCCCTTTACATTCCATTTGAACATATATTTATAGCTCCAGGACTCGTAACCTAAAGTGGTTATGCCAGCTAATTTCAAAAGATAATTAAAAATTAGGATTTCTGGAACATGATCTATAGATCCTTGGTTTTGTTGTAGACAGTTTTCCAAATCATTATAACTGCAATAGTCGATCCCTTCACATTTCCCTTGCAATTTGGTTATGATCTTCTTTAGATTCGCCCCGCAATCTTCAACTGTATATCCCTTAACTGTGTATCCACGATTTGTGGTTTAACTGATTCTGGATGTGGTGTCTCAGGTTTCAATGACTTATTCTCAACGATCTTTTTGCAATTTATTTTAGATAAACCTAATTAGATCAGGATACATAAATCATTGGGAAAGAATTAATAACATAGTAATAATAAAAGTATGTAGAAACAACCTTTACAGATATCATGTATATTGCTTCACTGCCAACATGTGTGCATAGCCCCGGTGAAGCTATCCGCATACCCCAAATTGAATTTCCTTTCACCACTTCATTTCTATAATTTCATTTATTTGAGATGAGGGCAATCATTTCTGAATTTCCTTTCATCATCTCTTTTTGAACAAGATGGGGGAAATCATTACTGAATTTCCTTTCACCATTTTTCTTTTAAATTTCATTTAATCACTTTGAAGTGGGGGAAATCAATGTGTTGAATAACACAAGGGATGACAGTTGTTTTTATATAAAATAAATTAGGACTGCCTACATGTTAAATAATACTCTGAGATTAATTTTCCCTCAATTCTAACTATACCTTCTCCTATAGGTAAAATTTGTATGTTTGTAATTAAATTTTAACCTTGAGAAAACTAGTCAACTATAATCTAATATCAAAGCTTAATTTTCAAAAGATTACCCTAAACATACTTTTTCAATTAAAATAAAGAAATAAATAAAATTCTCACCAATTTTGTAAAAACAACATGTTTATCTTTTTATTCCATTGACTAGATCTATCATTTCTATAAAATTTGAATAAGATAGAAAGGTTTAGCTTTATTTATTCAAAATAAACAAATTGAAACTAATTCTGAAAAAATATCTAAACAAGTTTCTAATTGATCACAAAACAAACAATACTATATTCTTCAACTGAAAATTGCTATCAATTTGAAGAAATTTGTTAACAAGGAAAATAAATCACACTCAATTAGCCATAATTGGGTCATAATTCATAAAATGTGTTTTTAACCCATTAGGGCTTGAAAATGAAAGTAAATGTCATTGTCAATCAAAACCAAAACAATATCTACAATGAGAGAAATAAGTAAAACTATCTACCGAATGAAATGTTTTAAATAATGCCCATTGACAAGTGATTCCAAAATTTTTCCATCTACATTTTGAAGGGAGAAGAAATTTTTCCCTTCGACAACTGCAATTCTGAAAGGTCCACACCACAAGTGATCAAACTTTCCATGTTTTCCAGTATTTTCCCTTCTAGTGTCCCATCTCAAAAATAGATCTCGAGGAATACATTTTTTGTCTTTAGCCCTTTTATCAAAAACAACTTTCATCAAGTCGTGATATTCTCAAAACTTTTCATTTACTTGTTCTCTGGACTGTTGTATTTCAATCAATTGATTTATTCTTCGGGTTAAAGCATTAAGCTCTTCATCAATTTCCTGAAATATTTTCATAACTCACAAATCAATATTAATAGGTAAAGTAACATCCATGCCATAAATCAATTGGAAAGGAGAAATGCATATTGACTTTTTTGTGTTGATTTTGTTTGCCCAGAGAGCATATTTTAAACGAGTATGCCAAGATTTTTTATTACATGTTAGAACCTTTTTGATTATCCTCATTAAACTTTTACTTGAAGACTCTACCAACCCATTTCCTTGAGGATAATAGGATGTCAAATGACCTAGTATTATATTATATCTTTGACAAAAATTAATCATGGCTACAAATTTAAAATCGTGTACATTGTCTGTAAAGATTTTTCATGGACAACCAAATATGTCGAGGACATTTTCTTCAAGGAAATTAATTACCACTGCATCTGTTGCATTTCCGGTTGGAATTGCTTCCACCCATTTAGAAAAATAGGTAATGGCAGTGAGAATCCACTTGTGTTGAGCACTAGAATAAGGATGAATCTCTCCTATGAAATCTAAACCCCACTGTTGAAAATGAGCTTCAGCCTTACTTGGTACTAAGGGTAAGGAGGGGAAGAACTATTTTCCTACAAAAAAATGGCATTCTCTACATGACCTAACTTTTGCATTTACATCTGAAAATAATTTAGGCCAATAATACCCCTCTCTTAGGATTTTATATGTTGTATCCCTCGATGCATGGTGTCCCACACATATTCCTTTGTGAAACTTATCAATTGCATTTTCAGTTTCAGACTCAACAAGGCAATTTAGCAGAAAACCTAATGCATCTTTCCAGTAAAGCTTCTCACTTATTATGAAATATTTGATGGCTTGTAATTTAAGTGATCTAGCTTTGGCTGGAGTCATATTAGATGGACACTAAAGTGTTTGGAGATATAAAATGATATCTTTGTACCAAGGAGAAGAGGGAAACTTTTCATCTATCTTATTCATGGGTTGTTGCTCATCAATTTCTTGTACTTTTATTGAAGAACTTTCAGGAGTTGAAGTGATAAGAATGATTCTTAGGACTTTGCAATTAGATTCAACCAACAACTTTGCTAGACACTGACCTTTAATTAGCTTGGTAGGTTCAATTTCAAGGTCATGCTCTTATATTTTAGCCAACCATTTACCCCTTCTTCCATCACTGTCAGGCTGACTCAGAATATCTTTAATTGTGCTACTAGGAACCTATGCAATGATTTTAGAATGCAAAATATAAGTCCTAAAATACTTTAATGGTTTTACCATTGCATAAGCTTGTTTTTCCATAATATTGTATTTTAATTCTAAGTCCCTAAGGCTTTTACCAAAGAAAGCAATTGATTGTTCAAAACCTTCATCATTTTTTCCTTAAAATAACAACTATATTATTTTTGATGCGAAGGAGAATATAATAAATTCTTTTGAATAATTGGGACTTACCAGTACCGGTGCTTCTCCAAGAGCCTTCTTAATGTGCTGAAATGAAACTTTTGCTTCTGCTAACCATTTAACCTCTTTGTCTTTTTTCAACATATATGTTAAGAGCTTAACAATATATGCAAAGTAAGGGATGAATCTCCTCAAAAAAATTATTCTACCCAAAAATGATTAAATCTCTTTTTTGTTTCCAGGTAAATTTATATTGTCAATTACCTCAATTATCTTTGGATCAATCTTGATTCCTTGTTTAGAAATGATATGACCCAGTAACTATCCCTCCTACATAGAAAAATGAGACTTTTTAGGATTTAATGATAAGCCATATTTCTTACATTTCTCAAAATTATGTCTAAGATGTTTCATATGCTCTTCATCAGAATCGGAAAATATTGTCAAATCATCCAAATGAATAACTACAAACTTATCTTTTTCACCCACAAATGCAATGTCCATGGCTCTTTGGAATGTGGCCCCTGCATTCATTAAACCAAATGACATTTTATCATACATCAAGGTGCCCCATGGTGTGGTAAATGCAATTTTCTCTCTGTCTTCTTCCTACATTGCAATCTGATTATAACCAGAGAAGTCATCAATCATAGAAATCCTATTGGCACCCACCACTATTTGCAGAATGTGTTCCATTTTTGGATTCCATCATTGGCACTTTGAAGTGAATAACAAATTTTATTCTATCCCTTGAATTCTTTGTACATGTACCTTGCTAGCACTACACGTTCTGATAACATAAGTGGTTTTCTTTCTTGCCCTAGGATACTTCAACCATAGTTTCCAATTCATATATAGCAACCCCTTTTTCTAGTAACTCATATGATCACACATAGATATGACTCACTCATCACCTCCTAAGATCCTCATCCTCCTTTGTTGCAAGCATTGCAGCCTATTGACACATCTCTACCTTCAAGGCTATGGAGTCTTCCTTAACTCCCTATGCATGCTAATGACATTCTTCACCCATTGGCTCCATGTCCTATGTGACAATCCTTGTTGATGTGCCTTTGAAATTCATTCAGACTCCATAGCAGTTGAATAATAATTTTTTTGTTAATATACTCTTCTTGAGTTCTTTATCCACTTTTCATTACTTGCCCTATAACTCTTTATTGCATTAGCAAACTTCTACAAGCTCTATCTCGCTTCCATGTCATTTTCCTAAAAGTAATAACTACTTTAGCACTCAACTGAACTATCTAATTTATAACCTGTGTGATTTACAAGATCAAGTTTTTTCCCTTCCTCATGTTGTAACTTGTCTCTATTCAAGAGTAGACAACCTACATCGTTAGTATTTTTTATTGATGAATCTTCCAACACCTCTGCATAAATGCCCAACTTTGTACTGCCATTTTTTTAATGATTAAGCTCTTTATTAATCTGATTAATTAAGATCTTGACATAACTTTATTTGCTTGAGTGTTCCTTTGCTCATCAACACTACCTTGTTATTATAATTCAACCTCTTTCCATTACTAGGCTATTGCACTTTCAAATGTTCCTATATACCTGTGAATAGGTAATATCATGAGTATATGAACTCTTTCTTACCCATTACTGACATCTGGTATGTACCTGTAACATTTGGAAAAAAAATTCCCCAAAATTGTGATTATTTGGAAAATCTTCATTATGAACAACTCAATGGTTCACAAAACTCAATTTCCCTTTTTCATGTAGCTTTATATAACAACCATATGCTCTATTGGAGAATTTAATATTTTTTTCAGGCTTTCCTATAGATTACCTTTCCAACGGTTATACTCATGCCTTATTCTGATTTCTAAGTTGAAAGTTATGGTCTTCTGAAATCCACAGTCTCACCCCTTTTTGCACTTGTTTTACTAGTACAAAATTAATAATTCAAGGCCTAAATTCTACCTTTTGTAGAAGAAAATATGGCAAGAACTAGAAAAAAATTTATATCAGGCGCTAATAGTATCCATGATTTTGAATACACGACAACTCTTATATTTATAATCTGACACTCCAGTTGACTTTTACATCAATCTAGATTTGGAAATTTTGTCCTTTTGCATTTCTTCCACACTTGGAATTTTTGGCCAAAAATGATTATCTCCCAAATAGATCAAAACTAACAAAACTTCCCTCATGACAAAGTTGTCTAGATTTATAAGTAGATAAAAATTTAAGCATAGAAAATTTTTTGGGCAGGTAATATGGAGTCCCTTTTCTTCCTTCGAAGTTTTCAAAAGTACCCCTATCGCACACAAAAATAATGGATTTTTCCCTATTTCAACATCTCCACACTAACTCCCTTTGAGTTTTTTTGAGAGGCCAAATGGGTATCTTAATGCCTACTTTTTGAGTTGTTTATACAAATTTTATTGGACAACTGAGAGGGGGGGTGAATCAGTTGTTACTGTGCTTAAACAATTATGCCCATTTTAAACTATTTACAGAACACTCAATGACGATCACAAAAATGCAAGGAAGTAAGCAATAGAATATTCAACATCAATCACACACATGAAATATACAGAGACAAATATTTCCTGAGGAAACCCATAAAGGGAAAAAACTCTTCTTCTTGATATGATAAGTAATCTTTATTTTTTGTACATTATCATTCTTATGAGCTCCAACTCTTCTTGGGGCCACAACCTCTATTTTACAAGAAACAACTTGCTAAGAGCACCAACTCTTTGGTTTCTCTAGCACCCACTAGAAGGAAGCACCAACTCCCTGAGTGTTCCAACACCAACTAGATGGAAGCACCAACTTCCAATCACACAGGCACCAACCTGTATAACAGAGAAAAATAGTTCTCCCTTGCACCACCCTGCCACCCTGGTTTTTTCTGGCTGCAACCATATCGAAGCTACAACTCCATGTGTTCAAGCACCCACTTGAAACTCTGAGGACACTAGTCCTCCCTAGAACCTCCCTACCACCCTGAATATAAAAACTTTGTTCCTGAAACTTATTACAGTGATACAGTGTTTGTCAAAAGGCTTACCAGTCTCATCATTGTTTTGTTGCATTGCTATGCTCTACCTGCATCAGTGTCTTCTTGCTCGCATCTCCTTGAGCTTTATGTTCTTCTACTTTGCCTCTGCATGCACACCTCAGTTTTCTCTTCCTCTCTCAGATAAGCATATATGTCTCGTCTCTTTATTTTGCGCTTTATACTCTGTGTATTTCTTTCATTCAATGCGCTCCGCCTCTTCTGTGTGTTTCATCTTTTTCACACAACATGCTTCTACCCGCATGAATAACTCTCAACAGAAGCAACCATCTCTTCTTTGTTCTGTGCATATTTATCATGCCAAGTCCTCTACCAGGGCATACACTCAACTCTTCGTCCTCTCTGGTGATCATCTCGAGTATGTTCTTCATCAGTGGTGGTTATCCTGAGATTCTATAGCTTCTTTGGCAGTTACAGTCTTCGATGCATTTCCATTTGTCAATTGTCTAAATGATGAATCTTCACTTAACTGGCAATTACCTCGAGGCTCTTCGACTCCTCTGGCAGTCACCCTACAACTCCTCGGATTCTCTAGCAGATGCAATCACTTCGTTTATGGTAGTTATAATTAGTCCTTTCCGACAGTTATAAAGAGAATTTATGCGCGCTCGTTCCTTTGGCGCTTTTTCCCTTCCTGAGAAAAACTTTGCAGCAGGCGCTATCTTTTCTTGCTAAGCCCCTTCCTTTCACGTGACCATCGAAGGTGACCAAACGCCTATTCAAAAGGTGTTTCCCGATATATGTCTAGCTAGCGTTGGCTCTGTTTCACGATATGACCTTGGGCTATAAGCTTCATGTGACCACGTGATTGCAGGTGCATCCATGGGTGGTTTGAGGGCAACCTGCAATTCACTATGAGCCTCCATGCGTCCTTTCTTCTAAACTGTGGTTTCAATTGTGGCCCGCTCATGAAAATTAAGAGCCGAGCATGTTCTAGCCCCACAATGGAGCATGACTGTCGATATCACGATCTTAACAGTGCTCTTGGACGGACGGTTCAGATCTGTCCTCTCAAGTTTGTTGACTAGATCTCACCTTCCTACATCAACGGTTGAGATTTACTTCGTAGTTCGAGCTCCAGGAGTTTCAGATCTCAAATCCTGTTGCCGCTGACTGAATATCTTTCGGAATGGAATATTTGTTGACATATGTCCTCTTCAATCAATGTCTCTGCCTTCTTTCCTTTGTCCACGCGTGATCCTCAATCTCAACAATCAGGTGACATGTGGCCCTCCAAACCAACAGACGAGATTGATTCCTCCTTTCGGGCTTCAAGAGTTTTGATTCTCAAACTCCGCTTGCTCCTGGAGCATTTCACCCGGAGTCCACGATCTAACAACGCGTGTCCCTTTCAGATAAATGGTCACGATCCTTTCGCGTCTCCGGACTTCAGAGATTTCAACTTACGCTATCCTTCCACTAGAGTAGATTGACGGATGAGAGTGCCCCCGAAGTGATCTTTCAGATCGAACATCTCATGTCCACTTCGAGAATTCGGCATTCGGGACTTTGAAGCTTTTGTCATTTTCTAGTGGTAAAAATCTTGAATCAAAACTCCCGGAGTGACGTAACTCTTGCATCACTTGATGACGTGTCATGAGCCGAGTAGTTTCCACATGTCACTCTGATTTGTGATTTTCACGTACCTGAAGTGCCAAATCAACTTGACACTTTTCATTGTCTAATTGCACCACATGTCCTTGCTGACGTAGTATTGTTGATGTGGTCTTCTGACATGGTCTGCTGCCAAACAACACTGATCCAACAATCCTCATATGTCGTCCAAATCCGATGGTCCTTATTCATTTTGGATTTATGGGCTTTGGTTTTTTCCATTCTCAAAATTTTTGGAGCGTAACCTCTTCGCATATTTATATCCGAAGTGAATGTCATTCGACGATCATGATCCTAGATTGATGGCTCAAGCTGTCTGCGATGCGACTCTTCTAGATTATCCTGTCCTTCCACTTCAAACTGATCTGATGGCTTTCGTATACTCCGGCTCTCCGGACTTCGGGTTTTTCAAGTCTCAAACTGAAAAATCCTCAAAGTGTTTTTCTCCGAAGTTGAGGATTGTGTGCCACCTGTCAGTCTTGACGATGGATGATCCCTACTTACTTCAGGACTTTGGGAATTTGACAAGTCCGCTCTTCTACGCTCATCAAAGGCTTAACCTTCGTGAATTAATCTCTGGATCCAACGACTGAGATCTGTTCTCCTCTTCTACGTGTTCCTCCTGACTGGACATTGATCTGACGGCCACTGTCGCTCCTCCTCCTGAGCTTACGATTTCTTAGACTTAGAATGTTTTCTAAGTATTCAAAGGTTTCTGCCTCCGAACCTTCTCCTGCAAGTCTCGTCGTCGATGTTCTTGTTTTCCATCGTTGTTGTTGTTCTTCTTTGCTTTCTTGTTTGCCATCGTTGTTCTTGCACTCAATGTCAAGCGCACTCTTCCTGTAAACATGCCAACAATCTCCCCCTTTGGCATTGATGGAAACCCTGAAAGGCTACACTGTTCTACTTAGACCTCCAACTGTAGCATCTAGACCACTCTTTTTCTCCCCCTTTGACATTAATGTAAAAGAAAAATATGCTCCCCATGAGTTGTTGCAGCACTGTGCAAAGGTATCATATATTCAACCAACACATACTCCCCATGACAGGAATGACTCTCTTAGGTTGATAATGGGGTCACGCCCAACTTCTGGCGTAAATACTCAAACTGAGCTTTTGCAAGCGGTTTAGTGAAGATATCAGCAATCTGATCTTTGGATGGAATATAATGCAAAGAAACAATAGTGTTGGTCACATGTTCCCTCAAGAAGTGATACTTGATCGGTATATGCTTGGTCTTGGAGTGAAATACAGGGTTCTTTGACACAGTGATTGCATTGGTATTATCACAATGAATTGGGATCGGTGCAGTATATTTTACCTCCAAAATTGCAAGTGTTTGAATCATCCACAATACTTAGGTACATCGAGTGGCAGCTACAATGTACTCAACTTTTGTAGTCAATAAGGAAATGGAACCTTGCTTCTTTCTCAAGCATGATACAAGGGAATCTCCTAAGAAGAATGCACCTCCACTCATGCTTTTACTTTCATCCACACAGTTAGCCCAATCAACATCTGAATAGACTAAGAGTTGAAAATTTTTATTCCTAGGATACCATAGGCCATAGTCCATTGTTCCTTTCAAGTATCTGAATATTCTTTTGACAGCTAACAAATGACTCTGTTTAGGTGCAGTTTGATACCTTCCTATCATTCCAATAACATGCATTATGTCTGGACGGGATGTTGTGATGTATAATAGGTTTCCTATCATATACATATATGAACTCTGATCAACAACAGGTGAGTCATCATCCTTGCTTAACTTGCATCCAGTGACCATAGGTGTGCTCATAGGAGTGGAATCTTCCATTTGAAACCTTTTCAACATTTATCTTAGATATTTCTCCTGAGAAAGAAATAATCCTTCAGACCTCTGAGTAATTTGCAGACCAAGAAAAAATGAGAGTTCCCCTGTCATAGACATTTCAAATTCAAACTGCATGGCAGAAGCAAACCATTGTACCAATGAAGCATTATTGCTTTCGAATATGATGTCATCTACATAGACCAACACAATGAGAAAAGCATTACCCTTTGTTTTGATATATAGATTGTTTTCAATTGTTCCTCTCTTGAACCCTTTGTTTTGAAGATACTTATCCAGTCCGTAATACCAGGCACGAGGAGCTTGTTTTAACCTGTATAAGGCTTTCTTCAGCTTGCAGACAAAGTCAGGGTTATCTGACAGTTGGAAACCCTCTGGTTGTTCCATATAGACTTCTTCATTTAGGTCTAAATTTAGAAAAGTCGACTTGACATCCATTTGATAGACTTTAAATTGTTTATGACAAGCATAGGCAAGAAACATTCTAATATCTTATAATCTTGCTATAGGCGCAAATGTTTCATCAAAGTCCAGTCCTTCTATTTGAGTATATCCTTTGCAGACCAATCTAGCCTTATTTCTTACAATATTTCCTTGGTCATTCATCTTATTTTCGTAGACCCATTTGGATCCTATTACATTTTTATTTGCTAGCCTAGGAATGAGTTCCCAAGTGTCATTCTTTTCAATCTGGTCCAGTTCCTCATTCATTGATTTTAACCAATTTACATCTTCACTGGCTTCATTGAAATTCTTGGGTTCCACCATGGATATGAAGGCCATATGTGATTGCTTGGTGTCTTTGGTTATCCTTCTCCTAGTTTGTACACCTTTGACTTTCTCACCAATTATTTGACTTTCTGGATGATTCTTTTGAGTAATTCTGGAGGAAGGATTTGA
>SNQJ01S0017798.1:117284-130866 GCA_010110895.2 Picea sitchensis | reverse complement strand
TGGTAATGGCTCGATTGGTTCGAGTCCCAACTTCTTATACCCAGACCTTGTTGGGGACATGCACGAAGAAAAATAAATGAAGAGCGGACCACTCTGATACCATTGATATGGATTTAGGAGCGGAACAAACTGATTAATAGACTGAATACAATAAACACAAAGATAGGAAGAATAACACAAATATCCAGTGAACAATATCTTCTATTAAATAATGAAATATGTTGAAACTGTAAACCTGTAGAACCGAAACTTGCTCGAATGGTGGTAGTTATCTCTGAGAAGAGATGTGGCTGCTATGCGCATCCATCTGAGAAGAATCAATTACAATGATGCTCCAGAGGCCCTTTTCCTATTACTCATGAATGCCAAAACCCTAAATATCCAAAAACCTAACCCTAGAAGGTGAAACGCCAAAAGTCATGTGGGCCCTATGGGTAAGTTGGTGTAATTTGGTACCTCAACTTCCTAGGGTCGTAACTTTTGCATACGACATTCGTTTTAGGCGCGTGATAGCCCGTTGGAAATGTCTTTTAGAGAGCTACACATTCCACCTTTAGACTCTAACTTCGTCTATAGTATGATTGTGGCGAGCCAAAAAAACAACATTTAGGGCCCCAAAACAACCCTGAAAGCACAACAAGATGTGTTGACATGAAAACATACAAAATAAGCCAGTTGGATTAGGCGAGAGGCCACCCGTATCCACCTAGAGAATGTGTGGGGCTTCAAACATCCCCAAAAGTGTAGAACTCACAATTATAAAGCAGTACAGAAGGACATGTTGAACAAAAACGAACACGAGGAGCCAATTGGAATAGGTGGGTGGCCACCAATATCCACCTATATCAACTATGGTGATCTTAGAACACTTATCTCAATGCTTTTTGAGAACAGAAATAAAATTCTAAAGAGTTCCAAGTAATCCTTACCTTCTCAAGGTGTTTTAGATCAATTCGATCTCAGTGGATGCTAATCATCATCATCATCATCATCATCATCATCATCATTGTCATTAAGACATCACATATCTCGTAGAGGTATTGAGGTAGACCTAACAAAAGTAAACATCATCCAACACTTGGTAACACCTAAAACATAGAAACATGTAAGAAGTTTCATGTGACATGTAGGCTACTACAAAATATTCAGTAAATTGTTGGCTCTATTGTTTACTTTGTTGTCCATGGATGCAATATTTTACTTGTCATATGAATGTCAAAAACCATTTGACAATATCAAGGAAAAATCATATTTTACTTGTCATATGAATGTCAAAAAACATTTGACAATATCAAGGAAAAAACATATTTTACTTGTCATATGAATGTCAAAAAACATTTGACAATATCAAGGAAAAATCAATGACAACTTTTGTTTTACAAGGTCCTAAATGGGAAATCTCATTCCACATTCATATTGATGCATCTGACAAAGTATCAGGTGCAGTCCTTTGACAACAAGAATCCAAAGAACCATTTTCCATTTACTAATTAGTAAAAAAATGTCAAGTGCATGGCTTAATTATACAACCACTGAAAAAAATATCTTGTTGTTGTTTATGCAATAAATAAATTTAGACACTATATCATTGGATACCATGTATTTGCACATATCGACCATTCAACGATTAGGTATCTAATGAACAAAAAATATGTGAGAGTGAGGATCGTTAGATGGTTGTTATTGTTACAAGAATTTGACTTGATTATACTTGACAAATCAGGAAAACAAAATGTTGCTGTAAATTTCTTGTCTAGACTAACAAATCATGCAGATCAAGAAGCTATTGATGACTCCTTTCCATCTCAGTGCAAACCTCACAGTTTGTTGACATAAAAAAACTATACAGCCACAAGGAAGTTTCCTCAACACTTTTCATACAAAGAACGTTGCAAGATTGTTAGGAAAAAGTGCCACATATACATGGATCAAGTGATACCTATTCAAGCTTGAACCAGACTAGATACTTCATCATTACATTAGGGAATATGGGGTACATGACATACTACATGGTTTTGATCATGAATCATGTGAGGGGCACTTTGCTAAAAAGAGGAAAACCTCCAAATTCCTACAAGCAGGATACTATTAGCCAACAATTCACAAGAACACAAAAGAATATGTATCACAATGTGATGAGTGCCGAAGAATAGAAAAGCCTACAAAACGGGATGAAATGCCACTTCAAACAAGAATCTCAATTGAACCCTTTGAAAAGTGGGGCTCTAATGTTGTGGGACCTATTGATCCACCAACATATACTAGTCTATACAAACTACTTGACAAAATGGGCAGAGGTAAAGTCAATGAAAAATGCCAAAGAAGAAAAGGTAGTAGAATTTCTCTGTGAAAACATCTTTTCAAGATTTGGGGTGCCAAGAGAGATTGTAACCGATTAAGTACCTTTGTCTACTTCAAATCTCATTGAGAATCTCGTGGTCCTATTCAAGATTTGTTATCAAAAGTTAGTTACTTATCTCCCTCAATCTAATGTACAAGTAGAAGTAACAAACATACAATTGGAGAATATTATAACAAAAACAATGAAGTAGCATGGAAGATATTGGCCAAATATATTAACAAAAGTTGCATGGGCACACAACACCACTTCTAAGAATACAACTACAAATTTCACACCATGTGAGTTGGTTTATGGAAAGAACGTAATCCTCCCAACTAAGTTTGAAATCAAAACACTAAGTATAGCTATGGATCTAAAATTTGATCTCTCTGAAGCTCGACAAGAGAGGTTGAATCCACTCATTGCATTGGATGAGTGAAGACAAACATATTTATTCCACACTAAGATAGTCCAACAATATATACCAAGTTAGCATGACAAGTATATAAAGACAAAGACATTTAAAATAAGACATTAAGCCCTACTTATCACTGAAGGTTTAAAGACTTCAAAGGAAAATCGAGGACAATATGGTTGGGGATTTGTGAGATTAATACTTACTATGGAAATGGCTTAGTAAAGATCATAACCATGGATGAAGAACAATTACCTCTTTTGGTCAATGGACATAGGCTTAAGCTCTTAAAAAAGCCACCATAAAAAAAGAGAGTTTATTATCGTGCCCCATGATCAACACCTAGATTTGATTGAAAACAACAATGCTTGCAAGTTAGACTATTCATCTCACCCAAGAAAAATAAAAAACAATACAAATTCCTATGATGAAAAACTCGTGTGAAGAATCAAGGATAGATCTTTGCTTGAAAACCTCCTTCAAGGCAAGAGTCTAGATATGAAGAATATATATATATATATATATATATATATATAATAATAAAATTACTAATGATATCTCCTCATGGTGAAAGCCTCTTGGAGACACCATGATGCAGAGAAATGGTGAAAACTAGCAATGAGATTTGTACTTTGAAGAAAATAAAAAGATAAAAAGATAAAAAGTTATTATATAGGTATTTCCAACTCTTCTTGACTGCGAGGTATAGATCAAAGCATAAGTTGCTTAATTTACAGAGCTCCAACAACACCAAATCAAGATTAAGTGTATCAAAAGTACATCTCCAATCTCAGAAGGGAACATCCTACAAAAGCTCAGTAAAATCCAAAGTATTAAGATCACAGGAGGAGGTGTTATGGTATGCATTCCTTTCTTCAACAACCACATTGCACATTTTTCAAAGGCTTCCTCTTAACGTAGAAGAAATAATTGTCCCAAAACTCTACAAACCGTGTTTTTAAGGTGACAATCCATAGCATACTTTCCAAAGTCTCCAAATCAATGATGAATTCTTCAAAGGTTTTATAGCATTCATGTAAATATGAAGTGTTTACAAAAGAGAATGGTTGACCAATTGGGCAAGCAACCTTCAAGCCTTCATCACAACGTTCATGTAGTTGTTGAGATGAATTCAAGTTTATACATTTTAAGGAAAGAAAACAAGCTCATTTTCAAATTCAACATCAAATTTTTAGTTTCAAGCTACCAAGACACCACAAGAAACAAATTTTGAGGGCTATTCAAAACCTAGGTCCGATATGTAGTGCTATCCGACACGTTTCAAATGAAATAAAACAATCTCAAGTTTGAGGCTCATAAACTCTTAAAAAATCAACATAGTAGTCGCATCAAGTTTCCAGATTATATTGCATGAACAATAAAATAGCTCATGGTTCGCCAAAAAACTATCATAGGCCCACAAGAAGCAATAGATATTATATTTCAAGGCTTACAAAAGAATGAAGATGTATACTGTCACCAACAATCACAAATATGAAGCACAAATTTGTTTGATATGTTGCAAAGAAAGATATCCTTTCCATCATGAATATCAACAAATATCTCCATGTTAGGATTGTCATCAAATATACATCATTGATCACCATTGTTCATCCTAAAATATCGATTACTATTCATAGAGCTAAGTTTTTCAAAGGTTCATAAATCTTTGCTAAAGTATGAAAATACAAGCAATAAGTTATAGGATTTCAAAACAGATAATAAAAACAATGGAAATGCCACTATATGGCAAATCAAATATTCCACAAGTTATAGGTCTTCAAGGAAAAATGAATGCAACAATCTAGCAAAGGTCTTGGATAATTTCAACAAAGCATGAAAAAGAACAATACATTACACAATTTGTTGCAAGAATGAACTTCGTGAAGATACACAACATTACCACAAGAAACAATATAGTCAAAGCTATAATTAAAAAGTTAAAGGAAAGTTAAATATGCTAACATCATGAAGACTCAAACTCATATGCATAAAGACTTAGACTATAAAAGAAACGATACATTGTGCAAATGACAAGTTAAAGGACATAGAAATTGAGCTACATATTATTGGAATGTTGAAATCTTCATTTCACCATTTGACCTTTTCAAAGTAAAGCCCAAGTTCTATTCAAAACCATCAACTTAAGGTATTTCCAAGCATTTTTTACTTTTACCTTGTGCCATTATCCAATGTCACTGCATCCAGAACTATGATTTCTATATTTGCATGCATCCAACAACACCTACACATGTCATTCATTTCACTTCTATCTATTCACATACACACATTTCATGTGATTCATTTATCATATTATTTGCCATACTACCCATTTCCATAACTAATTCACTTGCATTCACTATGACAATTTGGGTTTGGAAAACATAACGAGGCACATTTTGGAGATGAAAGAATATTTTTTTGAGCAATCCTTTACTCATGTTTACAGGGATTTTAACTCTTAGGCCAACAAGCTATCAAAGGAAGCATTAGTTATTGAGGAAGGGCATTTATCGATTGAGGTTTTCAAATATGAAACACAATATGAGTCCTATGAAACTCTTCTTTATTAATGTTTAATCATGAAGCATTGTGACTTGGGTATGGTAACATAGTATGGAAGGAAATTATGATTTACAAGAGATCTAGTATTCCACTTTTGTGGGTGTGGGTATCTAAATTTTGTTTGTATTATTGTTTATTGGAATGGGTAGGCAAGGGTGGGAATACTTTTTAACTCTTTAGTTACTGAATGAAAGAAGGATGAAAAGGTAAAACAAATAGAAGTGACAGGTTCTGGAGTTCATATTATCGACAAGCTTACATGTATTATGATTTCTAACTCAAAAATATCGAATATATAGATTTTTTTCATTGGAAAAAAAAACCTTAGTTTAATTATCACATACCTATATACACCTAACCATATCCCATTCATCCATACCATTCTCAGCTGATACCAACATTTCCATAGGACACTATAGAAATGTGGACCTATGGGTTTTTATAAGTATCATACATGAACACTTCTATAGAAGTGTTGACCTACAAATTCCTACAAGAGTGTACAAGAGACTCGGACTATAGGAAAACTACACAAGGATTGTACATGAACCTACAAAAGACTCAACCTATGACATAAAGCTCAGAATGCATACAAAAGAGGCCGAGATTTTGTACATGAAGCTATAGGAAGCTTATTCATTTCAAAAACAAGATTCTAACATACAAGAAAAGGTTGTCAATTGTAAGATTTCACTCGCAACATGCAAATCACATTGAAAAATATTTGCTTACAATCAAAATTCACTAAAAAGTAAACATATGTCACCTTCTACTATTTTAAGTTGATTTTATTAATTAGATTTGCATATCAATACTATATTCTCATCTAGTCAATTGGTCTAGATTGGGTGGTTGGGAGGAATGATTGTTATCCTCCCCGCCTAGGTTCAATTCCCACAAAAGTGACATGTTTGAGCTCTTAGTTGAGTATATTGAGGTGTTGGCAAGGTACCAACAATATCACTCTCGCTTTTGGGCTTAGAGAGTGGGACTGATTATATTCCCTTGGTGGATCCCAATGCCCACAATTTTTCTTGGAAAAAAAATCTATGGTCATCTTACCCATTACCCCAAGTTCAAGTTCCCAATCAACACTATCTTTTGTAAACGTGGTAATTGAAAACAAAGTTGGGGGAAGAGATTTGTATCGTGACACGAAGTACACTCAAAGTTCATGAGCAACTAAGTTTCATTCAAAAACAATTAATAAGCCACAATTAGAGCAAAGAAAAAGGGTTCACATCGAAGACAACTGAAGGAGATAAGGAATCATAATTACATCATGATATGGCCACTGGGTGCCATCATGCCAACCAAAATTTTGAATTTTCATAGGTCACCTTGAGCCATAATTCATAGTCCTCTCAAGTTGAAGACATAAAACTAACAGGTGAAAACATTTAATTTGAAAAGAGAAGCATGTGTTCACCCCTGCATTTTATAGAAGAATATTTGACATCATCATGCACCCAGGAGATTGACAATCAAAGAGGCAATAATCAAAGGGTTTTGTATCATTTGATGGTTGAAGATCATCCATCAAGCTAAGGGAATAGTTTCAAAAAATACAAGGAAGGAGTAAAGGTAGAAAAAACTTCAACATTGCATCTATGTACATCAGTTAAGAGACCCAAGACCTTTTTTCCCTCTCTTGATTGGAAAGAATCAAGTGGTTGAATGGATTAAACAAAGTTATAATGCCATTTCGAAACAAATTTTTTGTTTTTGTTTATATCCTTAGTGAGATAACACTTCTAGGATAAATTCAAGCAAAAATAAGTTTGTCACTATCATAGAGATATTGTTAAGATATTGTTTAGAGATAGGAGTAGATTTCAATAGGAGGGAACCTACCGGTACATGGAATTTGTATAGCAATCTAGAAGTAGTTTAAGCATTTGAAAAGTCCAACAGGTTGGAATATTTTAATAGACTCCAGGGTTTTGATGATAACATTGTCATGGAATTTGCTTAGAATTTTTGGAATGTAAGAGGGAAATAATATTTAACTAGAGTGAAGGGCTAGAAGATTCAAGTAAATAAACCAATTTTAGTGAAAGTAATAAGGGTTCCTATTGTTTTACCTTGGGATAAAGAAGAGAGGCAACCAACCCGAGATGCAAAACAATCTTTCTGCTTGGCATTTGAAGAGATGGAGGAAACAAAAAATGGGGTTAAGAGACATAAATTACCATCACCATAAGATGAGGTGGATCTCCACCTCCTGAAATATGTCACATGCGAAGGCATATATAACATGGTTTATGCTTTTCACTTTGGATTAGTGTACCATTTAAAGCACTATTCCTATAAAAAGCCATAAGATAATCTAAATGTTCCTTAATTTTTATTGTAATCCCTGAGAGAGATGAGTTCAAAAGTGCAAAAAGGGAAAGATGAGGCATTATCCCACCGTGGGATAATAAAATTTCTTGTGTGTGAATCCCTAAGCGAAAAGCCTTGCTAGCTCCCTTGGCATATGTTTTTGACAGTGAAAAAAGATGATTTCACAACCCTACAGATCCTAGCTCCTTCAAACTTAGAGGAAAACCCCACATAGGAATCTAGAAAGAAAAATAAGGTTATTGATAAGGCAATGTTAGCATGCAAAGGATAATCCATAGAAGGACAAAATTAGAGGAGGCAAGTAGAGGGTTTTACACCAATATAGAGGATGTGGATAGATATGTAATTGTTGTCCTAGTAAAAATGGGGACACCCAAGACAAACCCTCTCAACCTTTAGGTAGAAATCTCTTAAAAAACAATAAGGGTCCAATCATTGCACAAATAACTAGAAGCAAGTCTCAAGTGGTAAAAAAACTAGCAATTGTTTTACAAACCCTTGCCATAAACAATGTATAAGAAGTTAACCCTTCTAGTGAAACTTTGAAGCAACTCGTGAGGTTGGCCATACAAAGAAAAATGAATTTAATGCCCAAGACATGATTCCTTAACTAGAAGAAGCAAGGGAAAATTCCCTTAAATGGAAAACACTTGCAGAATCCAAGAAGGAAATAGAAGTTACAAATACATAAAATTCCTTACCTCAACATGACCAATAGATTTTAGATCTGCAAGAAAAGTTTCAAATCCTTAAAATGTAGCATTTGGATGATAGGAAACAACTCGAGGATGAAAATTTGACATTAAAGGGAGATTTGGAAACACAAAGGGAAGAAATTGAAAGCAAAGATGAAAGGATCAACATATTAGAAGCATTTGTTACTAAAGTTTTTGAGGTTGTAGAAGATATGCTTTCTTGTATACCTCCAACATGGACCTATGCATTATACCTCAAGGAACAATGGAATACGTTCCAATTGCACAAAATTGCCAATTACCTCCCTCATGAGATGGACGCCCAAAGGGACTTCATATATCCCTCTCAACAATGTAATGAAAGGGACAAAAACAATTGTTTAAGTTTTGTCTTCATAATTATGTCATATCTCATCCCTATAGGTAGTACCCCAATCCTTGTGTGGGGGATCTCCAACTTGGAGATTTATGATATTGGATCGAGAATGAGTAAAGAAGGGTTGCAAAGGCACAAAAACATAGAGAAGAACTCAACAACAATGTAATATCCTCTGTCCTAATCCCCACAATTATAATGTAATTGTGAAAATATTAATTAGGTTGGTGAGCCGATATGGTTGAGCAGGATAGCTCGCATTGATTAATATGGCCAAGGGCCAAATTATTTATTTTGTACACCAAAATAATTAATAAATAAATTGTTGGTTGCGGTACAAGCACGATGGTAACAACAAGGTGCTATGATTCCACAAGAGAGGGGGCTAAAGAGGGGTCCAAGGGGTCACCCATTTATATTAATTCATCCATTTCATTATAATGTTTATCCACCTTTGAAATATCAAGAGAGATATTAAAGTGATGTAAGAGTAGTAGGTGGGAAAGGTCAACTCACCAATTTATGACAACATGGGCTAAGTGCATCTACTTTTTGGGAAATGTGTGACTCAATCTTGCATGAGAAGAAAATAAAATTTGAGTTCGTTATTGATGCAATTTTTCATGTTGGTTCTAGAGAGCATGAAAGGGGGTTGAGTGTTGGAAAAGAGCACCAACCATGTTATGCTTAAGGACAACCATTGTTGGGTTGGTTTTTATGCTGAAAATGAGGCTATAGGTCTGTTATGAAGGTTGTATGCCCATGAGTGACATTTCCTATTCAGGAAATGGCTCAAGAGCCTTGAGAAGGAAGTGTGAACACTCCTGGAACAACAAAGAATTCCTAGACTCCCTAGTTGTGATATTTCCTAGCCAACTGAGTGCATTGGAGCTCGGGAGAAAAGTGGGAAGGCCCGAGGGATTGTGTACAGTGAAGAGGGATTCCATTCCTTGGGTTATGCAGGTTGAGGGGAAAGAGAGAGTTGGAGGATTGGAATTTGTTGTGGAGTAGAACCTGGGTTTTGGGTTGCTTGATGTGGAGAGTGGAATGCCAAGACGACCAAACCTCCTTGTGGATTCATAGCCTTAGCTTGGGGGTGGCTTGCTGTTGATATTTGGAACAACGAGCCTCTGGCTGGGAGGATCGTCTCCTGTATGCAGCCAGTCGGTTCAACAATTTCAAAGTTAAGTTTTATGTTGTTTTTTAAATGTTAATTTCATTGAGTATATGTTTAATTTTGAATGTTGATGTTATGTGCTTGAATGGCTACATTCTGGCTTTAGAAATGTTGTTAATTGCATGAACTAGTTAGCATGTGTGTTTGATGTAATTTTATGTGTATGAACAAGCAAATTTTTGGGTTTGCTTCCTTGGGTAGATTACAATTGGCATCAAAGTTGTAAGTTACATCACTTGGCTTGGAGGGTCTGTTACAACACAAACACGTTTCTTGTTATGTTTTAATTGGGGAGGAAAACTGTGGAATCAAGAAAAGTCCCCAATTCTTGGGTGCATTTTAGTTGAAATCGACATGGGTATGTTGATTTTGTGAATTTTGCAAATGGGTTTTGGTCTTGGAGGCCAAAACGACCGAATTTGTGGCAGTTGCACAAGTGCTTGGGGGTGAATTTGAAGTTCACCCAACATAGAATTCGGCGTCAAAAAACCCTCAAAATTTGATTATTGTGTTGGTTTTATTGTTGCAGAGGTCACCTTGGACGATTGAAGGGTTGAATGCAACTTGGAGCTATCAATTTTATCCCTAGAAGCCAAGTTCAGAGGGTTCACGATAGTCACAGACTTGTGAGTTCGAATCACAAAAAATCGACTAAGTGTAGAAAATGATGGAATTGTCGATACACTGGTGAAGGATGAACCTTAGAAAGTTATTGATGAAGAAGGAAAAGATATTTTGGTCGCCGACAAAGGAAAAATCGGTGAGAAAAAGCTCTTCATCGTCGATACACCGACGAGGAAAAGATTTTAGTTATCGATACACCGATGAGGAAAAGATTTTAGTTATCGATACACCGACGAGGAAAATATTTCCGTCGTCAATACACTGACGAGGAAAACACAAAGTCGTCGATAAAGGGTAGTTTCAATGGAGGACATAAATATTTCTCCGATAGAATGCGTCTGTGAGAATATAATCTAATTCGTTGATACATCTACAAGCAAAGGATATAAGTTGTCGATACAACATATATCGGTGATGACAATAAAGCTTATGTCGATATGTTTATAAGAAAATAAAGTTGTGTGTTGATACGTTGGCGAGTGGAAGAGATTCTGAAGCCGATACATTAATGAAAAATGATATTTTGACCCTGAAACGTCGATGAAAGGGATAGATCTTGATTACCAGGAAAAGAGAGAAAAAACAAGAGAAAAGAAAAAGAACAAGAATAGAGATGGAGAAATAGCTCTTTTTGCAAAAAACAATTTGTAATCCAAAACTTGTTTTGGGCATAACAAGAGCATTTTAACTCAGATTTAGATGAAATTTTAGGTGTCCATCCATAGTAACGAGGGACACAAGAATGAAAGTGAGGGCCATAAGCTAATTTTGCTTCCATTTTATAAAAAGCACAAAAAAATGACTGTTGAAGGTGTGGGTCGTGCTCGGTAACCGAGGCCCAAATAAGGGTGAAAATTATTGTCATATTTACAAGAAAAGTGCACATGTCATTGATGGAAAGAACAACGATGGAAAACAGGAAAGCAAAGAAGAACAACAAAAATGATGGCAAACAAGAACAACGACGACGAGACCTGCAGGAGAAGGTTCAGAGGCAGAAACCTTTGAATACTTAGAAAACCTGAAAACCTTCTAAGTCGAAGAAATCGTAATCTCAGGAGGAGGAGCAACATTGGTCGTCGGATCAGTGTCCAGTCAGGAGGAGCATGCAGAAGAGGAGAACATATCTCAGTCGTTGGATCCAGAGATTAATGCATAAAGGTTAAGCCTTTGATGAGCGTAGGAGAGTGGACTTGTCAAAGTCCCGAAGTAAGCAAGGACCGTCCATCGTCAAGACTGATAGGTGGCACGCGATCCTCAACTTTGGAGCAAAGGAAAATAAAGGAAGAAAAAGAAAAAACAATTGCTTATACAGTTCGAGAAAGACAATAAAGGACCTGATGAAGACTTTGCCCTGCTAAAAGTGGAATTAGAAGAGGCAAAGAAAATAGAGGACATTCTGAAACAACAACTATCATAAAAGAAGGCAAGATGTGAAGCCCTGGAAGAAGAGGTATTAAAAACCAGAAAAGAGATGGAGAAGTTTAAAAAATTGTATCTCCAAAATCTTCCAAGCATTAAAGCCACAACAGAACTCAATGACATTTTGAGAAAACAAAGATCTCCTTTGTTGAAGACTGTTTTAGGTTATGTAAATGGTTCAAGCAACAAAGAGACAGAAAGCAAAGAGCCATTAAAGATGATCAAGTTCCAAGTCAGCGGACAATCAGACCATGAGAGTACTCTGTCACCAAAAGCTAATAAATACAAGATGATCCCTGATAAAAAACAAAGAGATCAGAAGATGGAGCAACAAATGCCAAGAAGAAGGCCATCCTTCAGGTACCAAAATTTATTTCATGGCTACTGTTTTTACTGTTCTAATTTTGGTGATAAGATCGTAAATTGTCAAATTAAGTTTAGAGACATGCAACTGAGGAGGTCAAGAAATAAACAATCTTTACAACATAGAACTAAGCAGCCATTGAATATACAACGTAGCACCAATCACTTTGACCTACTGAACAATGAGCTCAAATGTTATAATTGTCATAACTTTGGCCACAAAGATGCAAACTGGCATATGAAGAAGTACAAGGCAGATCCAAGGATAAATCCTTTAGCTAGAAATGCCAGCGCATGGAAAAAGAAAGATAGTGAAAAATGTGGTCTAGTACTTTTAGCTCAAAAAAAAAAATACCCCTGGTATATACACAATGGATTTTCCAAGCACATGACTGGAGACAAGGATAAGTTTCTGTCTATAAGTAAAAGCAAAACAAGAAATGTAACCTTTGGAAATGATGAACCAGGTAAAATCAAGGGTAAAGGGATGGTGAGTTTGAGTAATGGTAAAGAAAAATCCCAGGATGTTCTGCTTGTAGATGGGCTAAAACATAATTTGCTTAGTGTAAGTCAAATGTGTGACAGAGGATGTGAAGTGGTGTTCACTTCCAAGGATTGTAAGATAAAATCTGTAAATTCAGGTCAAGTGGTGGCTAAAGGGATAAGGACAGAAAATAATGTATATCTGTTGAAAGAAGATAAAGAAGAGTGTCATCTAAGCAAACATGATGAAAGTTGGTTATGGCATAGGAGACTTGGACATCTAAACTTTGACCACTTAATCAAGCTAAAAAATCTTGAGGCAGTAAAAGATGTTCCAAAAATATTAAAGCCACGAGACTTTGTGTGTAAACCCTGCCAAGTAGGAAAGCTAACCAGGACATAGTTTAAATCCAAGAGCTATGCTTTAACAGAGAAACCACTCCAGTTAGTTCATATGCATTTATGTGGACCATCAAGACAGGAAGGCATAGGGAAGGAAAACTACTTTATGATGATCATTGATGATTAATCCAATCTTACTTAGGTTGCTTTTCTCAAAGAAAAAGCTGAAGCATTTGAGAAATTTAAAATATTTAAGGGTTTAACTGAGAATCAAACAGGTAAGAGGTTAAAGGTAGTAAGATCCGAAAGAGGAGGAGAATTTATGTCAAGTGATTTCAAGGAATTCTGTGACAAACATGGGATCAAGAGAGAATACACAATCCCATGAACTCCACAACAAAATGGTGTAGTTGAGAGGCAAAACATGACAATT
>SNQJ01S0017798.1:101496-117234 GCA_010110895.2 Picea sitchensis | reverse complement strand
ATGCATAGATAAAAATAATGTATATGTATAAAATAAAGAGATGTTTAACTCAATGAAACCTAAGCATCATCTCAAGAAATATCACAACATTAATACAATAGTCGTTTAGGAGAGAAATCATGATGCCATTGACCATGTTGATTAAGATCATGGTAAAACAAAAGAATACTCATAAACCCTTAACTCAAGAAAATCGTTGACCATAATCAAAACCAAAGAGATCTATAGATGATGCAGATAGTTAAAAATAATACAGGCATAGTAAATGAAAGAAATATGGTTTAACCCAACAGATATATCATGACTAAATTTTGATATAAGTATATTAATTTTTTTTAAAAGGGAACCTATGAAAACCATTCGTCCATGACGACTCAGCTTGAAGTAAACCAATATAGAAATGATAAATCTTTTCTTTCATATAAAAAATGAAATCGTGTTGAAAATTAACATAATTATATTAAGATAATATAATTTTTACATCCCTTGATAACCACAAAATAAACGAACTTTCTTGACAAGCCATTCTATCCTACAACTTTACAAAAATATACTAATCAACCACATCCATGAAGGCTACCTCCAAATACATCCAGAAAAAGGATAAATATCGCCAAAAGAAACAATAGTGGGTGAAAACACCAGAGAGCTAGAAACTCCTCAAAACTGATTGGCAAAGGACTCCTCCCAACAAAAAAAAAGTACAAGGGGAAACTTTCCAAATGATAAAAAATAGATCCACTAATATATATTTATATGTCTATGAAGGCCCGCCGAGTCTCCAGTCCACAGATAAAGAGAAATGATACCTTCAGGAGCTAATAAAGCCTGCTTAGAGAGCCTGTCCGCTTCCTTGTTGAATTCCCGAAAGATGTGAATAAAATGGAAAGACAAAAACTTTCTTCCCAACATACTTATTCTTTGTTTCCAGCCTTTTAAGGAGCTCACCCACAATTCACNCCAATCTATGATAATCTTAGAATCGCCCAGGATTTGAATCTTGTGTATAGATACTAGATCGGCTAAATATAGGGCCGCCCAAGCACCCAATAGCCTAGCCTTTGTATTAGTTCCTTTACCACAGTTGAAATACCATTTAAAGACTTTGGTGGAAGAAAGTTTGATAATGCTTCCCACGTCGCAAAAAGTGCCATTAATCTGGGAAGCACCATCAAAACAGACCAATGGAAACTCAAGTGGGATGTCAAGCCTGTTAACTTGAATAGAAGAGGTTATCAATTTAACCATGAGATTTTGAAGAGATCCAAGCGATTTGATGACGACCAATTGAACTAAAGGCGTCTTACCTTCAAAAATCACAACGTTCCTTTCCAGCCATATGTGCCAGCAGATAAGAGCAGTGAGACTAGTTGAATTGGTCTTTCTTTTAATCCATCTAGTGAGACAATCATCAATATCAACACCATCCAAATTATATATGATATTTTTGATGGATCTAATTTTTAGCCAAATGGATTTGGTGAAAATAAAATGAATAAACATATGAGAATTTTCTTCATTTGAAGTTTTGCTAAAATGGCACAGCCCAGGCCCACCCCGTTGGCATGTTTTGCAAGAAAGAGTGTGCTTGTCATTGATGGAAAGAACATAAGGTGGAGCAGAAGGAAGCATAAGCTCAAGAGGAGGAGCGAACAACAAGTAGAGATCATAGCTCAGAAAGGAAAGCGTAGTCCAAAAGAGACTGGATATTAAAGCTCAGAAGAGATGGTGCGATAAAACTCAGATCAAATAAAGACCATCGGATCTGCAAGCCAGATCAACAACAGGGATGAATTGCGGGGAGCGAAAGCTGAATTAAACTACTCACTGGTTACACTCCCGAAATTTGTCTAGATCATCAGATCTCATAGCTTCAAAGATCTATGACTGCGGTTGATCCAACAAATAATGAGTGTAGTTCAAATTAAATCATGTCCATCAGATGCGCAATCGCTAAATCTATGACAGGGATAATTATGGAGATTGAAAGGAGAATTAAACATCGCGCTTGTTCCCATCTCGCAATTAGTCAGGACTATCCGGTCTTATAGATTCAAATATCAACGATTGTGGTTCCCATTGCAGAGTTGGGTGACGAGTTAAAACACTCGTAGATTGTGGTTGCACAATCATTCTTGATCGTGGATTTGTTTTAAGAAACTTCACAACCATTGGATCACTTTTGAGTGGAAGGACGGGATGAGCGAGGAAAACCTTTGATAATTTGATTATGTGAATTCCTGTCAGCCGTCAGATCACTTTCAAGTGGAAGGACATGATAAGCTAGCAGATCTACAATGCTGACAGATCAAGCCATCGATCTAAGATCCTGATTGACGAAAAACATTTAGTTCGGGTTTAAATATATGAGGAGGTTACACTCTGAAAAGTTTGAGATTGGAAAAACCCGAAGCCCGGAAATCCAAAATGAATCAGGACCATAAGATTTGGAGGACATACAAGGACTGTTGGATCAATGCTGTTGGTCAACAGACCACGTCATAAGACCACATCAACAGATCACGTCAGTAGACCACGTCAACAAGGATATGTGGCAGACCATGTCAGAATACCACGTCAGCGAATACACATGGAATAATTAGATGATGACAAGTGTCAAGAATAAATTGGCTCGTGGCATGTCAACAAGTGATGTAAGCAAGTTGCGTCACTCCGGGAGAATTGCTTCGAGAGTTTCACCACCAAGAAATGTCAAAAGTCCCGGAGTCCTGAAGGACGAAGATCCGAAGTTTCTCTTAGCCATCGATCTAAGATACTATCCTAACCGTTAGATCAAGGAGATGAACATGTGTCACATCAGGAGATCTACGTTGACATCAACAAGAAAATGTGTCAGTCTTCTACGTCAGCAGTCTACATCAGCAAGGACACATGGAACAGTCAGAGAATGACAAGTGTCAAGTTTAAATCATCATTTAAGGTACATGCAAATCACGAATATGAGTGACACGTGGAATATGCTCGGCTCGTGACACGTCATCGAGTGATGCAAGAGTTACGTCACTCCAGGTGTTTTTCTTTGGGAGTTTTACCACCAGTACTCGCCCAAAGACCCGAAGTCCTGAATGCCGAAGACCCAAAGTGGACACGCGATGTCCGATCTAAAGATCAATTAGGGAGGAATCTCATCTGTTGATATACTACAGTGGAAGGATAGTGTAAGTGAAAATTTTAACCGACAACAAGCGGTCTCCACCATATGATGACTGACTCAGTAGCTGATCACTCTGGAGGAAAGAATGGGTTGATATTTGAAATCTCTAAAGTCCGGAGACCCAAGGAGATCAAGACCATTAATCTGAGAGAGACACACGTCAAAGGCCTGTCAGCTTCAGAAGATTGACGTACAAAGGAAACAAAGGGTTGAGACTCTAAATCTACGAAGTCCGAAGACCCAAAGGAGATCTCGATCGTCGATATGATGTTGGGCGTACTATTAACCGTTGATAAAAACATAGTGGAAGGATAGCGTAAGCATAATAGATGAATTCGTAGAGTAAAAGGTGGACATCCATCTCATTTCTTGATTAATTCCTGACCGTCAGATTAAGCAATGAAGGATAGATGTAAGGATCAAATATAACCATTCATCTGGTTTAGAGATATAAATGTGAACCTTCCGATATGTTCAACGATGTTGTATTTGGGAGATTTGAAAGTTTGGAAGTCATGAAGACCCGAAGGGGAAAGTGTTGAAGTTATGACAGTCGTCCATTTCAGAAGACTGAATCGTGACCGTTGAATTGATAAGTGCTTGATAATCTTAAGAATATGGTCACCACTAGTGATCACGTGAAGGAAGGGGCTTAGGAGCCAAAGAATCCATAATTGAATGGTTGTAAATGACAGAGAAGACAAAGGGTTTTGACTACCATAGAAGCTAAGGAATATCAGCATAACGACCACTGATGATGAACACATGGAGTGAACCACCAGAGAGGATGAAGAGTTTCCATGATGATCAGGTATATGAATCAACATGAGAAAGAGATGTAGAACAGAGAAGTGAGGAGATTCTGCTGGTTAGCTATGCAGTTGTGAGGAAGAGACACAGTGAAAAACCTATAGGGTATAACAATGACATAGTGAAGAGCATGCAGAGGCATAACACATAGAAGATAGATGACGCACATAACATAAAATGGAGAAGAACAGAAAGCGCAGGTGATGCAAGAAGAGATCCATTGATGCAGGAAGAGAAGAGAAGTGTAGCAGAACAATGATGAGACTGGTAAGCCATAGATAAATGATGTATCATTGTGATAAATTCAAGAAAAAAAAAGATTTATATTTCAGGGTGGTAGGGAGGTGCTAGGGAGGACTAGTGTCCTCAGAGTTTCAAGTGAGTTCTTGAACACAGGGAGTTGTATCTTTCATCTGGGTGCAACTAGAAAAACTAGGGTGGTAGGGTGGTGCAAGGGATAACTATTGTTCTCTATTATACAAGTTGGTGCCTGTGTGAATGGAAGTTGGTGCTTCCATCCAGTTGGTGCTGGAACACTCAGGGAGTTGGTGCTTCCTTCTAGTGGGTGTTAGAGAAACTAGAGAGTTGGTGCTCTCAACAAGTTGCTTCTTGTAAAACAGAGGTTGTAGCCTCAAGAAGAGTTAGATCTCATAAGAATGATAATGTAAAGAAAATAAATATTACTTATCATATCAAGACGAAGAGGTTTTTCCCTTTATGGGTTTCCTCAGGAAATATCTGTCTCTGTATATTTCATGTGTGTGATTGATTTTGAATATTCTATTGCTTACTTCACTGCTTTATTGTGCTCATCATTGAGTGTTCTGTAAAGAGTCCAAAATGGGCATAATTGTTTAAGCACAGTAAAAACTGATCCACCCCCCTCTTAGTTGTCCAACAATTGGTATCAAAGATGGTTCCTTTTATATAAGGGTAGATCCTAGAGCTTAAACATGACTAGCCATGAAGGAACTTCAACCAATAAGCCCCCCCTATTCAATGGAACAAACTTCGCCTTCTAGAAAGTTAGGATGAGAACCTACATAATGGCCCTAGGTGCAGATGTCTGGGATGTGGTAGAGACTGGTTATGTAAAACCAGTTGTAATGGATTCTAAGGATAACAAGCTAGAATTCATATTCAATGCTAAGGCTATGAATGCTATTCTGAGTGGGCTTGCAGAAATAAAATTTGTAAAAGTTATGCACTTAGAATTTGCCAAAGAAATGTGGGACAAACTCATCAATAGTTATGAAGGTAATGAGAAGGTAAAGGATGCCAAGCTTCAAAACTACAGATTACAGTTTGAACAACTAAAGATGAAAGAGGATGAAACTGTTGGGAAGTACTTTTTGAGAATTTAAGAACAAGTAAATGCAATGATAGGACTTGGTGAAAAAATTGAGGATATCTCTTTAGTTCAGAAAATTTTGAGATCTTTGCTAGATATGTTCAACCCAAAGGTCTCTTCTATATAAGAACTTAATGATCTAAAAGCTTTGTCTATTAACCAACTCCTAAGAACTCTGACTGCCTATGAAATGAGGACAGGTAAAGATAAACCCACCTCTAGAGAAGCATCATTTATAGCAGATAAGAATGAGGATTCTAAGCTTGATGAAATTGAAGCAAAATTTGTGAGAAGACTAAAGAAAGGATCAGGCAAGTACGAAGGAAAATTTCCCTTAAAATTTTTTAACTGTGGAAAGATAGGTCACTTTGCATCTAAATGTCCACACAAGAAACATGATCTTAATTCTGAAGGTGAAAAGAAGTACAAACCCAAGAGATTTGGTAAAAAAAAAAGTCTATGTGTAAACAATGACGACTCTTCAGAAGAGACAGATAGTGACTCTTCCTGTGAAGATAAGATTAATGGCTTTATTCTTATGGCCAAAGAGGATTATGATAATAAAGGCACAGGAAGTGATGTTGATGATGAATAAGTTGTGGTTGACTTGGAAGGATAACTAATCAATTCTCTGAAAGAAATTGCTAGACTCAGATCTAAGAAGAAAAAGAAAAAACAATTGCTGATACAGTTCGAGAAAGACAATAAAGGACATAAATTTTCCCTGATAAAAGTGGAATTAGAAGAGGCAAAGAAAACAGAGGACATTCTGAAACAACAACTATCGGAAAATAAGGCAAGATGTGAAGCCTTGGAAGAAGAGGTAGTAAAAACAAAAAAATAGATGGAGAAGTTTAAAACATTGTATATCCAAAATCTTCCAAGCATTAAAGCCACATCAAAACTTAATGACATTCCGAGAAAACAAAGATCTCCTTTCTTGAAGACTGGTTTAGGTTATGTAAATGGTTCAAGCAACAAACAACTAGAAAGCAAAGATCTCGTAAAGATGATGAAGTTCTGAGTCAACAAACAATCAGACCATGAGAGTACTCTGTCACCAAAATATAATAAAGACAAGATGATCCCTGATAAAAAACAAAGAGATCAGAAGATGGAGCAAAAAATTCCAAGAAGAAGGCCATCCTTCAGGTACCAAAATTTCTTCCATGGCTACTATTTTTACTGTTCTAATTTTGGTCATAAGATTGTAAATTGTCAAATTAAGTTTAGAGACATGCAACTGAGGAGGTCAAGAAATAAACAATCTTTACAACGTAGAACTAAGTAGCCAATGAATAGACAACGTAGCACCAATCACTTTGACCTACTGAACAATGAGCTCGAATGTTATAACTATCATAACTTCGGCCACAAAGCTGCAAATTGCCATCTGAAGAAGTACAAGGTAGATCCAAGGATAAATCCTTTAGTTAGAAATTCCAGCACATGGAAAAATAAAGATAGTGAAAAATGTGGTCTAGTACTTTCAACTCAAAAACAAAAATACCCCTGGTATATAGACAGTGGATGTTCCAAGAACATGATTGGAGACAAGGATAAGTTTATGTCTATAAGTAAAAGAAAAACAGGAAATGTAACCTTTGGAAATGATGAACCAGGTAAAATCAAGGGTAAAGGGATGGTGAGTTTTAGTAATGGTAAAGGAAAATCCTAGGGTGTTCTGCTTGTAGATGGGATGAAACATAATTTGCTTAGTGTAAGTCAAATGTGTGATAGAGGATGTGAAGTGGTGTTCACTTCCAAGGATTGTAAGATAAAATCTGTAAATTCAGGTCAAGTGGTGGCTAAAGGCATAAGGACAAAAAATAATGTATATGTGCTGAAAGAAGATAAAGAAGAGTGTCATCTAAGAAAACATGATGAAATAAGGTTATGGGATAGGATACTTGGACATCTAAACTTTGACCACTTAATCAAGGTAAAAAATCTTGAGGTAGTAAAAGATCTTCCAAGAATATCAAAGCCACAAGACTCTATGTGTAAACCCTGCCAAGTAGGAAAGCTAACTAGGACAAAGTTTAAATCAAAGAGATATAATTCAATAGAGAAACCACTCTAATTAGTTCATATGGATTTATGTGGACCATAAATATAGGAAGGCATAGGGAAGGAAAACTACTTTATGCTGATCATTGATGATTACTCCAAACTTACTTGGGTTTCTTTTCTCAAAGAAAAAGCTGAAGCATTTGAGAAATTTAAAATATTTAAGGCTTTAATTGAGAATCAAACATGTAAGAGGTTAAAGGCAGTAAGATCAGACAGAGGAGGATAATTTATGTCAAGTGATTTCAAGGAATTCTGTGACAAACATGGGATAAAGAGATAATACACAATCCCAGGAACTTCACAACAAAATGGAGTAGTTGAGAGGCAAAACATAACAGTTCAAAAAATGGCCAGGTCAATGATGAATGAGAAGAAAATTGGTCAAACTTATTGGGTAGAAGCAATACACACAACCATCCATATTCTTAACAAATCCCACCTCATACCACATAGTGACAAGACACCTTATGAACTGTGGTATGGAAGACATGCTTCAATCAAACACGTCAAAGTATTTGGGAGTAAGTGCTACATAAAGAATAATAATTAAAACCTTGGAAAGTATGATGACAGGGATGATAAAGGCATCTTCTTAGGATATGCTACCAATAGTAAAGGATATAGATGCTTTAATAAAATATTGCATAAATTAGTTGATTGCATTGATTTAAAGGTTTATGAAGGAGTTCCAGTAAGAGAGGTGAGAAATATTAAGTCTACTACAGAGGAAACAACTGAAACTGAAGATGAACATGTTCAAGAATCAGATGGAGAAGAGACACCTAGACAATAAGAGTCAAGACATCAATCAACATCAAATCCTACCTCCAGAATTACTCAAAAGAATCATCCTGAAAGTCAGATAATCGATGAGAAAGACAAAGGTGTACAAACTAGGAGATGGATAACCAAAGACACCGAGAAATCACATATGGCCTTCATATCCATGGTGGAACCCAAGAACTTCAATGAAGCCAATGCATATGTAAATGGTTAAAATCAATGAATGAGGAACTGGACCAGATTGAAAAGAATGACACTTGGGAACTTGTTCCTAGGCCAACAAATAAAAATGTAATAGGATCCAAATGGGTCTACAAAAATAATATGAACGAGCAAGGAAATATTGTAATAAATAAGGCTATACTGGTCTACAAAGGATATGCTCAAATAGAAGGATTGGAATTTGATGAAACATTTGCACCTGTAGCAAGATTAAAAGCTATTAGAATGTTTCTTGCCTATGCTTGTCATAAACAGTTTAAAGTCTATCAAATGGATGTCAAGTCATCTTTTCTAATTGGATATCTAAAAGAAGAAGTAAATATGGCACAACCAAAGGGTTTCCAACTGTGATATAACCCTGGCTTCGTCTGCAAGATGAATAAATCCTTATATGGGTTGAAACAAGCTCCTAGTACCTAGTATTACAGTCTGGATAAGTATCTTCAAGACAAAGGGTTCAAGAGAGGAACAATTGACAACAATCTATATATAAAAACATAGGGTAATGATTTGCTCATCATTCTAGTCTATGTAGATGAAATTATCTTCGAAAGAAATAATTCTTCGTCAGTACAATGGTTTGCCTCTGCCATGCAGTCTGAATTTGAAATGTCTATAATAGGGGAACTGTCATTTTTTCTTGGTCTGCAAATTACTCAAAGGTCTGAAGGATTATTTATTTCTCAGGAGAAATATCTAAGAGAAATGTTGAAAAGGTTTCAAATGGAAGATTCTACACCTATGAGCACACCTATGGTCACTGGATGCAAGTTAAGAAAGGATGATGACTCACTTTATGTTGATTAGATTTCATATAGGTCTATGATAGGAAACCTATTGTATATCACAACATCCCGTCCAGACATAATGCATGCTGTTGGAATGGTAGGAAGGTATCAGGATGAACCTAAACATAGTCATTTGTTAGTTGTTAAAAGAATATACATATACTTGAAAGGAACAATGAACTATGGCCTATGGTATCCTAGGAATCGGAATTTTCAACTGTCAGTATATTCAGATCCTGATTGGGCTAACTGCATGGATGAAAGGAAAATATTGAGTGGAGGTGAATTCTTCTTAGGATATTCTCTTGTATCATGGTTGAGAAAGAAGCAAGTTTCCATTTCCTTATCAACTATAGAAGATGAATACATTGCAGCTACCACTTGATGTACCTAAGTATTGTGGATGATTCAGACACTTGTAGATTTGGAGGTAAAATATACTACACCGATCCCAATTCATTGTGATAATACCAGTGCAATCGGTGTGTCAAAGAACCCTGTATTTCAATTCAATACCAAGCATATACCCATCAAGTATCACTTCTTGAGGGAACATGTGACCAACACTATTGTTTCTTTGCATTATATTCCATCCAAAGATCAGATTGCTGATATCTTCACTAAACCGCTTGCAAAAGCTCAGTTTGAGTATCTACGCCAGAAGTTGGGCATGACCCCATTATCAACGTAAGACAGTCGATCCTGTGAGGGAGAGTATGTGTTGGTTGAATATATAATACCTCCGAAATGTACTACAACAACTCAGGGGGAGCATCTTTTCCTTGATATTGATATCAAAGGGGGAGAAAAGGAGTAGTCTGGATGCTACAGTTGGAGGTCCAAGCAGTCTAGCGCAACCTTTGAGGGTTTCCATCAATGCCAAAGGGGGAGATTGTTGACATGTTTTCTAGGAAAGAGTGTGCTTGTCATTGATGACAAGAACATAAGGTGGAGTAGAAGGAAGTGTAAGCTCAGAAGGAGGAGCGAACAACAAGAAGAGATCACAACTCATAAAGGAAAGTGCAGTACATAAGCGACTGGAGATTAAATCTCAGAAGAGATGGCATGATAAAACTCAGATCAAATAAAGACCATCGGATTTGTAAGCCAGATCAACGAAAGGGATAAATTGCGGGGAACGAAAGCTAAATTAAAATAATCGCTAGGTACAATCCCGCAATATGTCTATATCGTCAGATCTCATAGCTTCAAAGATCTATGACTGCGGTTGATCCAACAAACAATGAGTTTAAGTTAGATTAAATCATGTCTGTCAGATGTACAATCGCCAAATATACGACATGGATGAATTGCGGAGATTGAAAGGAGAATTAAAAGTCGCGCTTGTTCCCATCCCACAATTAGTCAGGACCGTCCAGTCTTATAGCTTCGAAGATCAACGATTGTGGTTAACTCACCAATAATGCACATATTCCCATTGCATATTTGGGTGATGAGTTAAAACACTCGCAGATTGTGGTCATGCAATCATTCTTGATCATGGATCTATTTTAAGAAACTTCACAACCATTGGATCAATTTTGAGTGGAAGGACATGATAAGCAAGGAAAACGTTTGAGAATTCGATTATGCGAATTCCTGTCAACCGTTAGATCACTTTCAAGTGGAAGGACATGATAAGATAGAAAATCCCCAACGCTGACAGATCAAGCCATCGATCTAAGATCCTGATCGATGAACAACATTTTGTTCGGGTTTAAAGATACGAGGAGGCTACGCTCCAGAAATTTTGAGATTAGAAAAACCCGAACCCCGAAAATATGAAATGAATCAGGACCATTGGATTTGGAGGACATATGAGGACCATTGGATTAGTGCTATTGGTCAATAGACCACGTCAGAAGACCACATCAACAGATCACGTCAGGAGACCACGTCAGAATACCACATCAACAGATCACGTCAGGAGACCACGTTAGCAAGGATATGTGGCAGACCATGTCAGTGAATACAGATGGAATAATCAGATGATGACAAGTGTCAAGAAGAAATTGGCTCATGCCATGTCAACAAGTGACGTAAGCAAGTTGCGTCACTCTGGGAGAATTGCTTCAAGAGTTTCACCAGTAAGAAATGTAAAAATTCTCGAAGTCCCAAAGGATGAATATCCTAAGTCACTCTCAACTGTCGATCTAAGATACTATCCTGACCATTAGATCAAGGATATGAACATGTGTCACATCAGGAGATCTACATCGACATCAACAAGAAAATGTGACAGACGACATCAACAGTCTATGTCAGCAAGGACACGTGGCACAGTCGGAGAACAACAAGTGTCAATTTGAAATCAACATTTTAGGTACATGCAAATCACGAATCTGAACATGTGGTAGTTGCTCGGCTCATGACATGTCATTGAGTGATGCAAGAGTTATGTCACTATGGGCATTTTTCTTCAGGATTTTTACCACCAGTACTCACCCAAAGACCCGAAGTCCCGAATGCCGAAGATATGAAGTGGAAACGAGATGTGTGATCTAAAGATCACTTTAGGAGTAGTCTCATCCATCGATCAACTACAGTGGAAGGATAGTGTAAGTGAAAATGTTAATCGACAACAAGCGGTCTCCACTAACTGATGAATGACTCAGTAGGTTTTCACTTTCGAGGAAAGAACAGATTGAGATTTGAAATCTCTGAAGTCCAGAGAATCGAGGAGATATCAAATGTTAATCCAAGAGGGACACGCATCAAAGGCCTGTCATCTTCGGAAGATTGACGTACAGAGGAAAGAAAGGGTTGAGACTCTAAATCTCCAAAGTCTGAATACATGAAGGAGATCTCGACTGTCGATCTGATTTCAGGTGTACTATCAACCGTTGATCAAAACACAATGGAAGGATAGCGTAATCATAATAGATGAAGTCACGGAGTAAAATGTGGCCATCCATCTCATTGCTTGATTAAGCCCTGGCCATCAGATTAAGTAATGAAGGATAGATGTAAGGATCGAATATAACCATTAATATGGTTCAGAGATATAAATGTAAACCTTCCGATCTATTTGGCGATATTTTATTCGGGAGATTTGAAAGGTTAGAAGTCACGAGGACTTGAAGGGAAAAGTGTCGAAGTTACGACAATCGTCCATTTTAGGAGACTGAATCGTGACCGTTGAATTGATAATCACTTGATAAGCCTAACCTTATGGTCACCACCAATGATCACATGAAGGAAGGGGCTTAGGAGTCGAAGAAGCCATAATTGATTGGCTGTAACTGATAGAGAAGACGAAGAGTTTTGACTACCAGAGAAGATAAGGAATCTCAACATAATGCCCACTGATGATGAACACATGGAGTGAATCGCCATATTGGAAGAAGAGTTTCCATGATGATTAGGAAAAGGACTCGATGTGAGAAAGAGATGCATAACAAAGATGTGAGGTGATTCTGCTGGTTAGCTATGTAGTTGTGAGGAAGAGACACGGTGAACAACCTGTAGGGAAAAATAGTGACGTAGTGAAAATAATGCAGAGGCATAGCGCATAGAAGAGACATGACTCACATAACATAAAATGGAGAAGAACATAAAGTGCAGGTGGTGCGAGCAGAGAGACACTGATGCAGGAAGAGAAGAGAAGTGTAGAAGAACAATGATGAGACTGGTAAGCCATAAATAAATGCTGTATCACTTTGATAAATTCAAGAAAAGAAAATATTTATATTTCAGGGTGGTAGGGAGGTTTTAGGGAGGACTGATTTCCTTAGAGTTTCAGGTGGGTGCTTGAACATAGGGAGTTGTATATTCCATCTGGTTGCAGCCAGAAAAACTAGGGTGGTAGGGTGGTGCAAGGGAGAACTATTGTTATTTTTTATATAAGTTAGTTCCTGTGTGACTGGAAGTTGGTGCTTCCATCCAATTGGTGCTGTAACACTCAGGGAGTTGGTGCTTCCTTCTAGTGTGTGCTAGAGAAACCAAAGAGTTGGTGCTCTCAGTAAGTTCTTTCTTGTAAAACAGAGGTTGTAGCCTCAAGAAAAGTTGGAGCTCATCAAAATGATAATGTACAGAAAATAAAGATTACTTATCATATCAATAAGAAGAGGTTTTTCCCTTTATGGGTTTCCTCAGGATATATATGTTTTTGTATATTTCATGTGTGTGATTGATGTTGAATATTCTATTGCTTACTTCCCTACTTTATTGTGATCATCATTGAGTGTTCTGTAAAGATTCCAAAATGAGCATAATTGTTTAAGCACAGTAACAATTGATTCACCCCCCCTCTCAGTTGTCCAACAAATGCATCCTCTCTATTGTAATATTTTCCATGTCAAAATATTATTCTCCACAATAAGCCACAGGAACAACTTGATTTTCAGTTGTATATCCCACTTCCAAATACTTTTGTGCTAGCCTAAGATGTTTTGAAAATTAAGGGTAGAAATAATGGCCGCATATACATTATTAGTCGATAGGTCTCCAAAAGAGTCACCTCCAGTCCAAGTAAGTTCACCTGCAAAGTAAAAAATGGATACTCCCGATGCTTGTAGTGCCCTCCTGTAGCGATCCCACTTCGATGCCAAACTACCTATAAGATCCAAATCCAAATTGGTGTACCAGGAAGTAAGAATAGAGTCTTGTTTCTGTGGTCTCCAAGCCTAAGAAAGTACCGAAACATGTTTTTGACTTAGTGCATTGATTAACAAATTAGACAGAAAGGAGTTTGCACCTAATCCCATAATTCTATCCCTCCCAACTGCCATAAGGTGACCAATACCAGGCTTCCATCTAAGCCAATTTTTAATCAATGAGATTTCCTTAATAAGACTATTCCAATTTTTTGAGGCCGATGCATACTTGAAAGACTATGATCTAAGTCAATTATTCACTGTCAAGAAAGGGAAATACTTCTCGTTCAAAACCTTTTTCCAAATTCCGTTTTTAGTTAGTACCCTCCAAAGGGTCGATGCAACCAACGCTTTATTAAAAGAGTAGATGTTGTGAAATACCCAACCACCCAAACTTTTTGGATGAGCAAGAGTATCCCAAAGAAAAATGTGGCAATGATTTGAATTAACATTCCCGTTCCAGAGAAAATTGAAGACAAATTTCCTTTAACGGTTGAAAATGGATTGAGGTACTGAAGCAAGAGAAAACCAATATACTGGTTGGCTTTCCAAAACAGATTTTCATAATGTATACCTACCTCCCAATGACAACTACCTATAAGTCTAATGATTAATCTTCTTCTCCACTTTGGTTAATAACCACTGCCATTCTTCCATTCTCTGGAGTCTCGCCTTTAAGTAATACCCAAGGTATTTAAAATCAACAGTTAGATCAATGAACTTGAATGAAAGTAATAACTTGAAAGGGTCAAGTTTTGACTCCGATAGACCGGAAAAAATGGAACGTCGATTTTAACGGGTTCAATTTTAATCCTGAAACCAAACATAATTTGTCAATGAGGCTCAAAATCACCTTCCATTCCTGCACAGAAGCATAGGTCAACAATAAAACATCATCTACAAATAACAAGTGGAGAATTTCCGTAAGTCTTGAAACTTTAATTCTAGAAAGGGAACCTTCTATTTGGCTAGTTTTTAATAAAAAACTTAAGGTCTCCATCACCAGAATAAAGAGTAATGGTGATAGAGGACATCCCTGTCGTAGTCCTCTTCCACTTTTGAAGAAGTTTGTGGTCTCCCCATTGACTAGAACTGCTCGATATGCCGAGCTCACACAAGCCATTATCACCTTTGTCAAGGCCGCTCCAAAACCCACTTGAACTAAAATCAGTCGCAGGAAATCCCAATTTACATGGTCATAAGCTTTTTGAAGATCGAGATTTAGGATTAGAGATTTTTTGTTACTTTTTTTAATGCTATGAATGCAATCATGTGCAGTGCCTATTGCATCATGAATTTTCCTCCCCTCCAGGAAACCAAACTGCTTTGTTGATAATGCCTTTGACAGTATTGGTTTGATCCGGTTTGCTAAAACTTTAGAGATGATTTTATAAACTATATTGCATAATGAGATAGGTCTAAAGTCCCCAAAATTTTGTGGATTATTCAATTTGGGAATTATATCTAGAAAAGTAGAGTTTAAGATCCCTGCCATACAACCACTAATCTGAACATCATCCACTAACGCAAGCAGATCATCTTCGAGTAAATCGAAGAAATATAAATAGAATTCCACCGTCCAACTGTCTGGGCCTAGAATTTTATCTTTATTGAAAATATTTAAGATCGATTTCAATTCCTTTTTAGTGACTGGAAAATATATTTCACATGCTTCATCTTCATTGATCCACCTGTTAAATGACCCCACCACTTCAACCTGATCTACTGTTGAAAGAGTATCTGTGGGATTGAAAAAGCCTTTGTAATAATTTTCCGCTTCCTTCATAATCTCTTTTTGACCTTTATGTTATCCACAAATTTGGTCATTGTGATGATGTCATGATGATATCATGATGATGGAAGATCAAGCTCTTTATCAAGAACACTTTCCTGAGAAAAGTTACAGTTGTCTTCTTCCAGAGTTCACATTTTGAAACATGT
>SNQJ01S0017798.1:72168-83134 GCA_010110895.2 Picea sitchensis | reverse complement strand
TCATGGATGAATAACTTGGTATATCAAATCAAAGTGGACCACATATGTATATGGAACTAAACAGTGAAAAACAACAAGATAAGTCTATAGGACTATTGGAAACTATGCATAGTATAAAAGAATAACTGCAAATGAAATTCTTTCATACAATTGTCCCCCTCTCTCGGGTCTCCATATAGTCTTTCACAATTTCTTGGCAATGGGCGATTGGGAAAAACCCTAAAATATTTTTGTGGAAGGAATGATTGTTGACCTATATTTTGCATCACTGATATAATATCTATCTATTTAGACCAAAATTGACCAATAATATCTTAATCTATTGTCGAAGATTAGGTAACCCGATCCCTCACGGGCTTGACATTTTTCAATAATTAATCAATTTATGATAATTTCCATGGTAGATAAAAAAACATGGTGTGAAAACTTCTGATGCCATCAAAGAACTTTACAACAACGCGATCGATCATTATGGAGGATTTGAAACCAACTACTCCGATTTAGTGTTTTCATAGTTTTTCCCACAAATTTATGGGTTCCTTTGGTGCATTTCATATGACTATATACAATGTACATTGGAACCTTTACTATCAACTCCTATGATAGATCAGAGGAGTTAATAAAAACTATGTTGATTCTTCAGGACTCCCCCTTCTTCATCGAAAAAATTGATACAAACTTATTCGATCACTTCAAAGGTTTTGTTGTAAATGTTGTCAGTTCCAATAATGATCTTCCCATCAAATATCCAAGTACACACTTTATCAGGACTTTTTACACCAACTCTTTCGAGGTATGCATTACAATATCAAAGTACATGACACTAACCTCTCCAATATTTATCGAAATAGTTTGTAAGAACTTCTCCAATTTTTGCATTTTGAACCTCTTTTGAGTTGGTTTCTTCTATATCTCTCACCAAAGTGCTCACCATTCCCAGCATTATACTGTCATCATCGAATGCCGATATTCCACCAAACATCAACTCAAGGGAATCCTCAGGTATTTGTATATGCTTAGTAATAATAGTTTTATGTATCATTTATGTTCTTATTTACACTAATCTCATATTTACTTTGTAGGTTCAGTCATGTCTCCGAGAAAGAAAATGATCAGTAAAGCACCTACCACCGAGGCCTATGGAAGTGGCCAACAAATTGAAGATGAAAAGGACATTGTTGAGGCCATGTATGATGACATCTCTCGAATCCTAGACAAGGAAGGGGTTGCAATCATATGGGGTGATGTGTATAATATGTTCAAAAAATAGAACTTCTCCACTAATGCCGAAGACTAGGATGAACTGAATATCTTCAAGAATATTAGAAGGTATGGAATATTCAGAGTAGTATCCCATGCTGATGTATTCCGTTGCATTAATTCCATTGGTTGGATATTGAAACACGTAGATTTGGGGAATGTATATATCTATAACTCTATAAGGGATCCCATATCAAAATTTCGTCTTGAAGACTTAGCTAAATGCTATCATCTCAAGAAGGGGACTAGGAAGATGGACACCAAAATTCTCATTGAGTTCAAATACATAGACAAGGAGATATTCCCCAGGTGGTACAATCCAAACAAGCAAATCAAACTTAGACCCAGGTACCCTACCATTGCACTAAGGAAGCCTTATCAGTACATGGTAGCCATGCTATGCAGGATATATGAGGAGAACGATTCCTCCCAGTTCTCCCTATCATTCATGCCACTAATTTATTACTGCACAGATGAGGGATTATAATTTATCTGGGAAGACATCTTGTTGGCCAACTTGATAGAATCCATCACTGCAATTGCAGAAGCTTAGCCAAGAACTTTCCCAAGTTTCCACATGTCTTCATACCTCATGGACATCATGTGCGTAGAACACCAATACCCAAATATGGGGTGGAAATGGAAACTAACAGACAAATCCATTCACTTATACTTCAAAGTGCTCAGGGAGCACACGTACAAGACAAAATACCAGAATATCTATGAGCACTTTTTTGTTCCTCTATACAAGTTCATATTTTGCACACCAACCCCATGTATGACTGACAAAGTGATAACTGTCATAAAAAGGATCGAGGATTAGTACCTTATGGATCATGGTACTCATATCAGGCTGTACGATTCCATGAAATCCCCCCATATCCTCCCTTGGTTTGTACTAGACAATCTAGTACTCCAGGAGGTGGCATATCAAACAATGATCCATGGAGTAGGAGGAATGCTATAACAAGGCAAGAAGGAAATATGGCCACCTCTCCCATTGTGCATTGGTTTCTACTCATTCTCTAACACCAATAAAGAACATGAATAAGTAAAAACCTTTCTCTTGTACCATTTTAGAGAGGAGAGGTTCAAGAGACATGACCCAAAGGGGGTTCTAAAAGAACATTTCAATAAGGTAGGATTGACTTGGGAATACACCACAAAAGTCTGGGAAGAGGAGGAGGTACATCGCAGTGAAATGTATTATGGCATGGTCACCTTCAAGAGACAAGGAAATCCCTTAGGGAGGATTGTAGACAAGAATAGAGCGCGATAAGAAGACATAAATACAGTAGAGGAAGAGGCAACAAAAAGGACGTCTCCAGCTTCCGCTTCTGCACAATCAGGATCAACAAAATAAGAAGAGACACTGGTGGATAAAAATAGGAGGAAGAAACAGAAAGTTCACAAGAAAAAGAATGACACTTCTAAGAATAAGAGGAAAATTGTTGAAGAAGCCAAAGCCAAAGGGAAAACAAAGGCCACGACAAAGGAAAATTCCCTGAAGGAGGATGAGAAAAAGGTAGTATCAGAAAAGACAACAACATAAAAATATGGAGTAGACACAATACTAATAGAAGCATCACAAAAGAAACAAAGGAAGTGACATACAAATAAGCATAAGAAGAAAAGAGAAATAAAGATAAGGAAGCCATGAATAGTGAGACAATCCCAATGGACACCAATGTACTTGAGATTTCAATAGTCGGTGCCAATAGACATACAAAATTTGGCGGAATAAGTTTGGGAATCTGAACTCCATTCAAGAAAAATGAGGTACCCAACATGAATAAGTTCATATACGAGAAAGTGTAACATCCCGCTCTTGCGAGCACATGTTATTGACTTATTCTTTGAAGAGACTTACGTGTAAGTGATCTGGTTATAGTACATGGTTATTGTTTTGCTTATGGATTTTTATGATGATGTTGATGGATTATGATTTTATGTTATTTATTATATGCGTATTGACATATTCTATTGAAACGTTTCCCTGAGTGTGAAGGACACTTGACGGATTGTGTATGCCAAGGGAATCAATTGAACTCTTTGGAATCTAGATCAAGTCAGGGAGTGGATTGTATTGGTTTGAGTGTTTCATTTATGAATATGTGACATATGATCGTTTATAATATGATTTTATATATGGATCATTCACATTGTTTTGTTGATGGATACAGGATGACAAATTCTTGCTAATATGACTCACATAAGGAGTAAAGGGGCCATGCACATAGACTAGATATTGAGGGAGAGTTGTGGCAGAGTCCCTGTCACAACCTACTAGAACTCCCTCCGTGGCTCGAATTGTAGGTTAACTATCACCTAGTTTGAGAGGTCCATGATGTTGTGAGGGAAGACTGAGACATTCGCTCACGAATACTCTAAGGGGCGCATAATAAGGTAGCGTCCTTATTCCTTAGAAGCCCTTAGTCTCTCACAAGGTTGCTCGAATGGAGTGTCGATTCCAAGGGTTGGACAACTACCAAAACCAGTCAAAGGCGAGTGGCACCCTTGGAGTATGGAGTGCATCTTGAAGGGAATGTCACAAAAGTAACACTCAAGTCAATGAATCTAGGTTTCCTAGAAAACCTTGGGCGAATAATTAAACCTTGTAAAATATTTAAGCATTGCCAGACTTAATTAATTAATTAAGGATTGAAATGATTACTTATAAATCCCCAAATGAAATTATAAGCCTATTAAAAAAAATTAAGCCTAATTCTAAGTTAGTAAGAAGACTAAAAACTAAATTATAAATTAAATAATGAGCAGATGAAGTAAATCAATTTAAGAAATTAAGAAAAATAAAATAAACCTAAAGATTGATTTAATACACAAATGTGCAAGAAATTACCAAATTGGAATTTAAGGTAAGAATGGAATAAAGCTGAAAGAATGTGTACAAAAAGAAGGGTATCTAGAGTCTAGTTAACACTAATCTAACTAAGAGAAGAATCCTATTTTATTCAACTCAGATTCAATAAGATGTCAATCATTAATTGAAAATAAGGGGAATAAAGAGACAACTATGAGTGATTTAAGGAGCACTTTTAGGAAGGGTGAGGGAAATTGACTTTTATTAAAATAAATTGTGGAATTACTTGTGCAACTTGGGGGAGAGGATGACAAGTGTAAGGGGAAAATATTTCTAAATCATTTGATTAAAAAGCGAATTAATTGTGCAAGAGCGGATGTGTCATGAAGTAATTCTATAAAACAAATGGCCTAGATGAGAAATGGATCACACTGGTTATAAGCAAGGTTATGCTACCGAATTATTTTTGACTAGTTTTACTTGTGAGAGTTGGGATACTGAGCTTGAGAGAGAGTGGTGGCTCTAGCTTGCGAGGTGATCTTGGAGCTAGAGGATTTCTGGTTTATGTGTGCATGGCCCCTTTGCGGCTTAGGGGGATAAGGGGGAAGAAGAGTAACCCTAGTGTTGGATGGGAGGTACTAGTGAAGTCTCGACTATTAGCAAGTGTGAGGGAAGAAGGAATGCCAGTTGCCAAAGGACATCTTCAAGAGAGCCAATGCAGAACAACACTCTCTACGTCTTCACCAGTTACAATATTTATCCTTTGACATTGTTTTGTATTAAGTCTTATTGTAGGTATGGTTTTATAAATTGTTGTAATTGGTGATGAAATTATGATGTTGGACTGACATGTTCCATTGATGTTTGTGTGTCACATAAGAAAATTCTATCGAGTTTGCAATTCGATTTCAAACTAAAATATTGCATGTATTATTTTGTATTTTCCAAAATCACCTTAATAATAGATATGTTCCCTGATAGTTATATGCTTGTCACTCAAGAAGCCGGTCTCAAGCGAAACCCATTTCAGAGTCTGAAATACCCATGCAAGCTTTTAGTGCTAAAAGAAAACCCTTATCATTCACCCAATTGTTGGGTTTTTATCATCGTTCAAATAGTAGATTTAATCCTGTTCCATTTGACTAATTTTGTGTACATTGGGCAGTTTATAGAACATTTCTGGCCTTTTTGCTTCAGATTAGAGCCACGTGCTTGAGGACAATAATTTGGGGGTTTTCCTCCATTGAATGATTTTTTCACTTTAAAAAGAATTTCACAGTATGTAGGTTCTGTTATCACATATAGTTGTCAAGGGAAACAGGTTGTCCAAGTTTGCAGTCTGCACAAGAAACGTCAAAGCACAACATTCAGAGTAGTCCATTTCAGGCTCGAAATGCAAGCAACAGGTGAGATCAACTTCAGCGGCAAACATTCCTGAGAATATCAGATCGTCAATTTGTAGGAATCGAGGGTTCAAAATATTGTTTGTCAAAAATACGAAGTCCCGAAGTGATCATGAGCCATTGATATCAAAGGGGACAGGTGGCAGTTGATCCAAGCATTCAGGGAAATGAGATTCGGGAGTTTCGAAGTGAGAAGTGCATAAAAATTCTGGAGAGACAAAGCCCGAACTCCCAAAGCAATCATGGACCATTGATCTCAAAATAAGCAGGGAGTCGTTGATCTTAGCGACAGTGCCTCCCGAAAGATTGAAGTACTGGAGTCCCGAAGGGGATCTTGGCCATCTAAATCCAAAATTCCATGCATCATCAGATCTGTCACTTCGAGAGTTTTACTTCGGGAGTTTTAAAATGAGAAAAGCGTTAAGGTCCCGAAGTCCCGAAGTGCCAAAGAACCCAAAGTCTCGAAGTGGGCGAAGTGTCAAAGTGATCGAAATGCTGAAGTGCTTGAAGTCCTGAAGTGTCGAAGTGAACAAAGTCCTAAAGTGGCCAAAGTGCCGAAGTGTCCAAAGCCCCAAAGTGGCCAAAGTGTCAAAGTGCCTGGAATGCCAAAGTGCCTGGAATGCCAAAGTGCCTGAAGTCCCAAAGTGTCGAAGTGCCCGAAGTTCCAAAGCACCTGAAGGTCCAAAGTGAATCTGAGTCATTGATCGACAATAGCCACATGTCATCATATCCATAGCTCCGGGTAAAAACAACTGAAAGAAAAGAAAGTTTGAGATTTGATTTTCTCGGAGTTCGGAGACCCGAAGTACTTATCGGCCATTAGATTCAAGAAGACACACATCATCAAATCGCCATATTTGGGTAAAATCACATAGAGGAGCCAAAGGAAAAGGAGCTAGCACCCAAGCCTTGGAGCACCGAGTTTGTTGTAGCCGTCAACACAAACACGTGGCATCTGTCTAGCGCTAACACATGGCACTCATTTCAAGCTTTTTGTGACATGATTTCTTCCTGTTTTCGAGTGACACATGTCACCTCTCCGTCTGTGGCATATCAACATGGTGACGTCAGGCCTCCACATTAGATCATCCTCCGAGAGATGTTATTGTTCAAACCCAAAAGTAACGCCCCATCCCAAGGCACACTTTTGGAAGATCCTAAAGTTGGTGGGCGATTAATCTTGGAAGTGGCGCTAAATCTAGTGAGTGTGCTCAGATCACAGATCATGACCAGATCTACGACCACAGTCCATTGTGGAGACACAACATGCTCGGGTGATATTTTTCTTGAGTGGTCCCGCAATGAAAACCATGGNAAAAATGCTACGTGGCGAAATGTGATGGATTGCAGGCCCAAAAGTAGTCTGAATCCAAACCACTTTTGATGACCCTGTAATCTTGTGTTTATATGGCATCCTATCTGAGAGATGCACATAGATGCCCCCTGAGAATTATGTATTGTTCAGTCTCTGAGGAGTCAGTTAATGAAAATAGAAATGTTGGTTGAAACCTCGGTTCACTCCATAAATGTAAGGCATGGAAGGCCCGACTGTGGGGGCAGACTGTCAGCCCAAATTTCCCCTATGGATGGATTTTCCTACAAGCCCATATTGATCCAAGCTCATGTATAAAATAAGAATACATGCACAGTATGACAAAGAAGACGTAAATGGAAATCCTTGAATGCAGGGGGCCCGATAGTGTTCCTGGTGGTCATGAGCAGTTTTAAGTATACATAGGTAGTTTTGATATTTTGTTAAGGGTCCATTGGTTGAGTAGAGATCCCTTTTTTGTAATGTTTTGATGCTAGAACTGTTCTCTAGTTATGTATCAAATTTGAGACTTTCAGATTGATAGAAGTTAGCCTCTTTTAATCTCTTTGTAAAAACTATGCTAAAACACCCGGGCATGGAGGATCCAGTCGAGTGTTGTTATGCTGTTGTAATGTAGGTTTGATTGCAACGGTATCGCGACCATTTTTAGTCAGCTTCCTTGTGATATATTTCCCTCTTACACTGAATGGCTCAGGCATGGAGGATCCAGTCAAGTTGTTGTAGCTACATGGTGATGTAGGTTTGATCATTGTACTATTGTCACTGTGTTGTTTGGACATATTTCAGTGTCTAAAGCTTGAGCTTAAGAGTGATCTTGAGTCTAATTTTTTCTTCTACAAGCTACTTGAAGGCCTGATGCCCATAACAATATTGTCCACCTTTCTTACTAAGTCTTCCCTCTGCTCACACTTAAACTCAATTCACTGACTGAAGTTAGTTGTGGCCCTCACTTCCCTGTGCATTTCTTTTCCATTTCTGTGTTGAACATCATTTATATATTGAGTTTTTTCCATTGACCTCCACTCATATAAAACCAACATCCACCAAAAACTCTGAAGTGTACTAGGATTATCCTCCCACAATCTGAGGGTGACTCTCAGTGCTAACATTCTTGGCGCCATTGTCGGGGAATGAATTGAAGACATTTCCCTGGGTAAGAACGACAACGAGCTTATGATTTTGAAGGTGCATTAGACATAAGAACCATTGAATATTGCAACTTTCACCTAGTTACTCCATTATCGAAGACTCCACTGGGGAGGATCCTGTTGACAGAAAGATGACCATACCGAAGGGGAAGACCATGTATCAGTTTATGAGCTTTATTCATGAAATCCTATTCTTGTTTATCAACTCATTTATCTCTTTCCCTTCATATATAAAGAGTATTATCCTCTGCTTTGTCTATTCAGATGATAATAGGAATTCCTTTATTTATCCATCCTTGGAAGAATAAAACATGCCCTCTTCTTGTGTTGTAGATACTAATATCATGTCTTCACCTCTGCCTATTTATAAAAGTGATATTTGTATTTCATCTCCTCTTGAAATTGATCACCCTTATAGCCCTGAGGAGGTTGAAAATAATTCATAGTCTTCTCAAATCTCGTTACCCTCCGTTATTCCCGCTGAGCCTTGCCATCAACTCGTTAATCCTCATGATCAACCCACTTCTTTTCAAATTAAAATCATAAATAAGTTGTTTAAACCTTTAAGGATGCCACATGACCTTCATCCTTATCCTCGTTATTCCTTTGAGTATCTTCCTCATTTTTCTGGAGAGGATCATATTACAGCTGAGAGGCATTTGGAGGCCTTTGAGAGATTTTTCGATTAGTTTGAGATTGTTCATGATGATGTTTCCATGATGATGTTTCCATCATGCATGTGTTTGTCAAAAAGCCGAAGTCCCGAAGTGATCATGAGCCATTGATATCAAAGGGGACAGGTGGCAGTTGATCCAAGCATTCGGGGAAATGAGATTCGGGAGTTTCGAAGTGAGAAGTGCATAAAAATTCTGGAGAGACAAAGCCCGAACTCCCAAAACAATCGTGGACCATTGATCTCAAAATAAGCAGGGAGTCGTTGATCTTAGCGACAGTGCCTCCCGAAATCTTGAAGTACTGGATTCCCGAAGGGGATATTGGCCATCTAAATCCAAAATTCCATGCGTCATCAGATCTGTCACTTCGAGAGTTTTACTTCGGGAGTTTTAAAATGAGAAAAGTGTTAAGGTCCCGAAGTCCCAAAGTGCCAAAGAACCCAAAGTCTCGAAGTGGGCGAAGTGTCGAAGTGCTCGAAATGATGAAGTGCTTGAAGTCCTGAAGTGCCGAAGTGACCAAAGTCCTAAAGTGGCCAAAGTGCCGAAGTGTCCGAAGCCCCGAAGTGGCCAAAGTGTCAAATTGCCTGGAATGCCAAAGTGCCTGAAGTCCCAAAGTGTCGAAGTGCCTGAAGTTCCAAAGCACCTGAAGGCCCGAAGTGAATCTAAGTTATTGATCGACAATAGCCACGTGTCATCAGATCCATAGCTCCGGGTAAAAACAACTGAAAGAAAAGGAAGTTTGAGATTTGATTTTCTCGGAGTTCGGAGACCCGAAGTACTTATCGGCCATTCGATTCAAGAAGACACACATCATCAGATCGCCATCTTTGGGTAAAATCACATAGAGGAGCCAAAGGAAAAGGAGCTAGCACCCAAGCCTTGGAGCACCGAGTTTTTGTAGCCGTCAACACAAACACGTGGCATCTGTCTAGCACTAACACATGGCACTCATTTCAAGCGTTTTGTGACATGATTTCTTCCTGTTTTCGAGTGACACATGTCACCTCTCCATCCATGGCATATCAACATGGTGACGTCAGGCCTCCACATTAGATCATCCTCTGAGAGATGTTATTGTTCAACCCCAAAAGTAACGCCCCATCCCAAGGCACACTTTTGGAAGATCCTAAAGTTGGTGGGCGATTAATCTTGGAAGTGGCACTAAATCTAGTGAGTGTGCTCAGATCACAGATCAGGACCAGATCTACGACCACAGTCCATTGTGGAGACACAACATGCTCGAGTGATATTTTTCTTGAGCGGTCCCGCAATGAAAACCATGGTATGGAGAAAAATGCTACGTGGCGAAATGTGATGGATTGCAGGCCCAAAAGTAGTCTGAATCCAAACCACTTTTGATGACCCTGTAATCTTGTGTTTATATGGAATCCTATATGAGAGATGCACATAGATGCCCCATGAGAATTATGTATTGTTCAGTCTCTGAGGAGTCAGTTAATGAAAATAGAACTGTTGGTTGAAACCTCGGTTCACTCCATAAATTTAAGGCATGGAAGGCCCGACTGTGGGGGCAGACTGTCAGCCCAAATTTCCCCTATGGATGGATTTTCCTGCAAGCCCATATTGATCCAAGCTCATGTATAAAACAAGAATACATGCACAGTCTGACAAAGAAGACGTAAATGGAAATCCTTGAATGCAGGGGGCCCGATAGTGTTCCTGGTGGTCATGAGCAGTTTTAAGTATACATAGGTAGTTTTGATATTTTGTTAAGGGTCCATTGGTTGAGTAGAGATCCCTTTTTTGTAATGTTTTGATGCTAGAACTGTTCTCTAGTTATGTATCAAATTTGATACTTTTAGATTGATAGAAGTTAGCCTCTTTTAATCTCTTTGTAAAAACTATGCTAAAACACTCGGGCATGGAGGATCCAGTCGAGTGTTGTTATGCTGTTGTAATGTAGGTTTGATTGCAATGGTATCGCGACCATTTTTAGTCAGCTTCCTTGTGATATTTTTCCCTCTTACACTGAATGGATCAGGCATGGAGGATCCAGTCGAGTTGTTGTAGCTACATGGTGATGTAGGTTTGATCATTGTACTATTGTCACTGTGTTGTTTGGACATATTTCAGTGTCTAAATCTTGAGCTTAAGAGTGATATTGAGTCTGATTTTTTCTTCTACAAGCTACTTGAAGGCCTGATGCCCATAAAAATCTTCTCCACCTTTCTTACTAAGTCTTCCCTCTGCTCACACTTAAACTCAATTCACTGACTGAAGTTAGTTGTGGCCCTCACTTCCCTGTGCATTTCTTGTCCAGTTCTGTGTTGAACATCATTTATATATTGAGTTTTGTCCATTGACCT
>SNQJ01S0017798.1:29006-72118 GCA_010110895.2 Picea sitchensis | reverse complement strand
TCCCTCTGCTCACACTTAAACTCAATTCACTGACTGAAGTTAGTTGTGGCCCTCACTTCCCTGTGCATTTCTTGTCCAGTTCTGTGTTGAACATCATTTATATATTGAGTTTTGTCCATTGACCTCCACTCATATAAAACCAAAATCCACCAAAAACTCTGAAGTGTACTGGGATTATCCTCCCACAATCTGAGGGTGACTCTCAGTGCTAACATTCTTGGCGCCGTTGTCGGGGAATGAATTGAACACATTTCCATGGGTAAGAACGACAACAAGCTTATGATTTTGAAGGTTCATTAGACATAAGAACCATTGAATATTGCAACTTTCACCTGGTTACTCCATTATCGAAGACTCCACTGGGGAGGATCCTGTTGACAGAAAGATGACGATACCGAAGGGGAAGACCATGTATCAGTTTATGAGCTTTATTCATGAAATCCTATTCTTGTTTATCAACTCATTTATCTCTTTCCCTTCATATATAAAGAGTATTATCCTCTGCTTTGTCTATTCAGATGATAATAGGAATTCCTTTATTTATCCATCCTTGGAAGAATAAAACATGCCCTCTTCTTGTGTTGTAGATACTAATATCACGTCTTCACCTCTGCCTATTTATAAAAGTGAGATTTGTATTTCATCTCCTCTTGAAATTGATCACCCTTATAGCCCTGAGGAGGTTGAAAATAATTCATAGTCTTCTCAAATCTCGTTACCCTCCGTTATTCCCACTGAGCCTTGCCATCAACTCGTTAATCCTCATGATCAACCCACTGATTTTCAAATTAAAATCATAAATAAGTTGTTTAAACCTTTAAGGATGCCACATGACCTTCATCCTTATCCTCGTTATTCCTTTGAGTATCTTCCTCGTTTTTCTGGAGAGGATCATATTACAACTGAGAGGCATTTGGAGGCCTTTGAGAGATTTTTCGATTAGTTTGAGATTGTTCATGATGATGTTTCCATGAGGCTATTCTCACAATCCCTATCTAGAGATGTTGTTGTGTGGTTTAGATGTCTGGAAGCCAGTTCTATTGGCTCTTGGAATGAGCTATGCCATGCATTTTTAACGTGTTGGGGTGAGAACAAGTCCCTTGATCAATACTGGTTTGAGTTTAATGCCTTGAGGAGAGGGGAAGAGGAAGCATTGATTGTCTTCAACATAAGGTTTTACATTGTTTATCATAGTATGCCTATGGAGATCAGACCCACAGAGATTGCTGCCATGGTGTACTATGTCATGGCTCGACATCTAGAGATGGTACTTCCTCTGAGAGAGAGGAAATATTCATGGTTAAGACACATGTTTGAAGATGCTAAATAAGTCGAAGAGAACATCAGGGATAGCAAGGGGGTTCATATGCAAGCATATCTTGAAAAATTGCATGTGCCTAAGGAATAAGACTATCAACATGTTTCAGATTCTAAACAAGAAGATAGTGATTATGAATCAGAGCTAGAACAAAAACAAGGAAAAGAGACTGCAGCTGTTGATGATCGAGAGTTGTTTTCGAAGGAAGAGGGAGGTTTTTTATTTGCAAGCAGAGAGGCATTTATAGAGGAGTAGTCTGGTCTTCTAAAGAAACCAGGATTCTGTCACACGATTCATGATCCTATGGCTATGCACATGGAATCATATGTTTAAGAGTTTGAGGATTTCCAAAAGCATACCACCGAGGCTTTTCTTTTATACATCGAGGAAAAACATTGTGTGGAAATCTTCCATTCTATGCCTACAAAAGACAAAGGGCAGAGATTTCCAATGTTTCCGGTTTATGATGATTATGATTCTAATCCTTGGTAAAGTCATGAAGAATAAGAGGGGGAATCAAATGTGTAGTTCATATCCTGCCCAAAGCTTGCAAATGAGCAACCATCACATGGGATCAGTCAACCTGCATCAATTGTTCTCTCACCCATGCTTGCCAGAGACATTCAACCATGTGTGAGCAACTGTAAGACAGAGCATGTTTTCTATCACCAGCCCAATGGGTTTTGTCATTTTCTTTATGAACCTATAAGGGAGTACATGGAGTTGCATTTCCTTCATGTATTGGAGCCACTCAACTTTATCTTGACTTCATCGCTGGGAGGAGAGATGAAAAGTGTAATCATTTTGATGTCACAATTGCATTGTTTTTATTTGATCAATGACAGAGTAAACAAGTTTGCAGCTCGAGAGTTGCTTGAATGGCTATGGTGGAAGTTTTCTTTCACCTAGCGCTTTGTAAAAAATAATTAGTCTAGGAATGTACATAAATAAGATCCTCTCGGAGCCCATGTATTTTTATTTCGTTTTTAGGATAGTGTGCTTGTCGGCCTTTAATCCTCAACATGATGTTTTTTGAGCATGACTCTAGAGCCCAATGCATAAGGCAACTGAAACTGCTTTTTCTTGGTAGGTCGTAGGGAGCATGCCATCCCCTGTGGAGCCAAATGTTATCACATATAGTTGTCAAGGGAAGCAGGTTGTCCAAGTTCGCGTCCTACATAAGAAACATCAAAGCGCAGTGTTCAGAGAAGTTCATTTCGAGCTCGAAATGCAACCAATAAGCGAGATCAACTTTAGAGACGAACATTCCTGAGAATATCAGATCAACGGTTCGCAATAATCGGGGGTTCAAAATATTGTTTGTCAAAGATACGAAGTCCCGAAGTGATCACGAGCCATTGATATTAAAGGGGCTAGGTGGTAGTTGATCCAAGCATTTGGGGAAATGAGCTTTGGGAATTTCAAAGTGAGAAGTGCATAAAAATTCTGGAGATCTGAAGTGTGATGATCCCAAGCCATTATACCATGATCATCATGGTTTTGGGTGTCTTTTAAAACTTTTCTGGTTGTGGCATTTCGTCAAACACTTTGTTGATCTACTTGTTTACATGTGTTTACTTGCAGGATGGCCTCTTGATTTCGGCCTTAGGGTTTTAGTTGATGATTTATATGTTTGTTGTAGCAATAAACAAGAATATACAATCATGGAACATACCTCAATCATATGCAATATGATAGACAAGACAAAACACAACAGATCTGATTTTATTCATAATAATAGAAGAACCTGCTACAATGAAGATGTCGATCTGGAATGCACATCAGATGGCTAGAAGATAGGAGCTGATACAAAATGATTCAATAGAAGACGAAAATCCTCCAAAGGCCGAATATCCAATGAAGACCGATGCAAGAGTAGATCTGGGCTATATGAGTGCCAAACCCCAAGCTGGAAGATGCCACGCTCTAGTAGAAGACTAAAACCCTCAATAATCCGGCCCTACTGTCAAAGACCTCCAAATGCTACGTTGAAGATGCCGAACTGTAGATCGGGATGAGTAGAATATCCTCCTGAAATCTCAAAACGAAATACCAAGGTAAACTACTCCAAATTATACACTGAATATGCTGAACTATATATCAAAATGAGTAGAATCTCCTCCTGAAATCTCAAACCGAAATACCAAGGGAAACTCCAAATGCTGAATCCTCCAATGAGTTGTGTCCTCCTGAAAACTGCCAAACCCTACAATTTTGGCCCTGATCAAGGAGACCTCCAAATACTCCATTGAAGATGTTGAATTGTAGATTAGGATGAGTAGAATCCCCTCCTGAAATATCAGATCGAAATACCAAGGGAAACTCCTCCAAATGCTGAATCCCCCAATGGAGTTGCGTCCTCCTAAAACTGTCAAACCCTATAATTTCGGCCTTGATGAAGGAGGACTCGAAATGCCCTGAAACTTGATAGAAAGGTATATCGGGACACTGAAAGTCACTGGGTGAAGTCTTAGGATCAGATCTGAAGTATAGCCCCTCCAAAATGAGTAGATCTCAATCTCAAAATTTCCCTCCTTCTCTCCAATTCGTTCAATGCATCCAATAAATCAAATTGCACATGAAACTCCTTTGGAATGCCCTCCTGCACTGAGTAGATGCGAACTAGAATGGTGTGGGAGAGTATTGCATCTCCAAGACCAAGATTGGGACAAGCTAGGTGGAATATTTCACCACTGAATTGTCCTCTAGAGTTTGTTAAGTCAAAACCCTCAAAACCCCCAAGAGATGGGCCCTCTAGCTAGAAGCCAAATATCCAAAAGATAAACATACATGAATCCATGAATAGAGGCCCTTGCCTTTCTTTTATAATTTTTTCTCACCTTGTCCCTCCAAAGTGACTTCCATTTTGTTAATATTTAATTAATTAATTAAATCACTTTAATTAATTAATTAACCTTTTTACCTATGAAAAACACCTTATCTCTCCTTGTGGCTTCCCTGGCCACTGAAAGTCACTTCTCACTATTCCATCCTGTAGTGTTTCTCTTTTCGATTCTAATGAGCTATTACACTGAGAGGTTCCTTCAAGTAATGTGCCCAAAATGGCCTCTTCAGTGAATTTAATTAACTTATAGCCCAAAATAGTCAAAATCATGGAAATCGTCGGAATGCAATGGAACCGAAGCCAATCTATGCGGAATGGATCATAATGATGAAATATGATGAATAATGGAATATGGACCCCACAATTCCTCTCAATAACCCCTGTACTCGCTATAACATCCATCTGGCTACTCTAGTCATCATAAACCTTTGCACTGTGATGATGTCCCAAAGTGGGGACATTATAGTCCTCCCTGCTAGAAAATTGCTTGTCCTCAAGCAATAACCAAATACCCTCAAATAAAATACCAGAATCCCATGTCCACCTGTGGGATACACAGTAGAACCCCTCCAAAGATGAACACTCATACACTCTGCCCTTTGGGTCCCATTCAAGTAATGAACTGCTAGCCTCTAGGAAGCATAACCCTGAAATATACCAACTCTGGGAGTCTCCTGCATATGACACATGGCCTCATCCTGGAATGAATCCATCACCCAAGTCTCTAACAAGATCCATACGACCTCCATCAACTTCTCATGCTGATGCCCGATTGAGGTGCTGCAAGACCTCTGTGAGACACCGGCAAGCGATGCACTCTTCTCAACACTGAAGCTTAATGGAAAGTTAGAATAAATTTCCCTTATGATTTCCCACTCTCCCTTGTCAGTCAGTGAAATGCTTAACTCTACAATCCCTGGGTCCCATGCTAACCTCTGTCAAATATCCTCATGCTGACACTACAGTATGATGACCCTGCCTGACTTCTCCCTGTATGTATAATAGATCCTCCACTCCTCGATCCTCAAGATGAAATCCCTGAGGCCATTGGACCTGTTGTCCATAAACTGTACCTGTAAAAATGTCCCTGTAGAAGTAGTACCTGTCCACCCACCTCCATGTCCGATCATGATGATCAAGAGTGAACAACTACCTCGCTCTATCAGACAAAAACCTACGTTCCCACTCCAAACCAACCCCTGGTGGAGTATGTGGCTCTCTGGTGCAACCTGGGTCATCATGTAGTGAAACATCCTACTAACCAAGTGAATTCCTGGATCCCATGGAAAACTTGGAAGTTTATCACTTCCAATCTTTGTTGCCTGCTCCTATTGTTGTAGGAAAATCTCCCTGCGGACAGGTAGATTGCCTCAAAGAGCTAGACCCTTAACTCTAAGACAGAAAGTGCTTAACGTGGACACTGAATTCCTTTCAGATCTATACAAACTAATTCATGAGGAGGAAGGAGAACAAAAGTACCTTTTTATCGATGTTTGTCCCTGCACGCTCCGGGTTGAGCTCCAATATTTCGCTCCTTAACGAGCCCTGTGGACAAGAAAAGTATGACCACTTCCTACTCTATTGATATTAGCTTGAAAGCAGATCTATCTATCAACGATAAGTTCATGTAAGATCAGACACAAACTAGAAAGAAACAGGCCAAGCGTGTCATATTAATGAGAACAATGACAGTAGTACTTACAATCGTAGATGCGAATGCGACAGCTTCGTCAAGTCCTCTTTGTCTAAACCTTGCTCAAAAGATCCACGATCTGGGTGATAGCAGCTTCACTGATCACTCTCCTTTAGTTGACTGTGTGTTTCCTATGAGATCATAGGTTTCATGCTAGCAATTCTTCCCCCTTTTCACCATCATAGAGCCTGCTTATATAGGTTAAGAGAGGCTTAACCTCTTGAGGTATCTTTAGGGTAGGTTGAGGAATTCCCTCCTTAGATCATGGATCTTCTGATTGAACCAAGAATTCGAATGCAACTACCTTCCAAACTTGAAAGATCCTCCCCTTATTCTCCTTAACAGGCCAACCACTGCATAGATTAGACATTGCTTCCTCAAAAGGGGCATCAGGGTGCTATAACGCTCCCTAGGAGGCTCAAGGAAAGCGCCAATGCTCTAAGGATGGGTAGCTCTCCTTCTGAGAGGTGGTTTTTTGTTATAACGCTCCCCAGTAGATTTTTGGGGAGCACCAACGCTCCTAAGGATTCCATAGGGGAGCGCTCTCCCTCAAAACCTTGTTTTAAGGGCTCTTTTCAGGTGATAAGAGTTCCTTGAATTCAGTTAATCATTCTCCCTACTCCAATTCAAGTGTCTGAGGTATTCTAAATGTCTCCTTGGTGTCGTCATCATGGAAGTATGCTTTGTTTTATGTTTGAAACACTTGTTAACAACATGCGACACTTGCAACAGTTGTAAGGAACATGCGACACTTACAACAGTTGAGAAGAACATGCGACACTTATCAAATTGAGTAATATTGATGTGTAACAGATTGACCCCCAAATCATGAAGTTAGAAGATGAGAACTGATAACTGAAATTCTTTGTAGACTTTTCAAGCAAGGGTATAGACTCGGAGAACCTAACGGAAGCTGCACACAAACATCCAACAAATATCATGACATATTTCAAAACCCAAGGCAAGCATACCTATGCTTGGGTGATCAAGACTTGCAAGACATGGCCGCCATAAAATACACTGCGGATCCATAATTTTATTGATAAAATAGGTATAGCCACCGAAGATACAATGTGGATCTATACTCTGATGACCTGGACTAATTGTAGCCACGAAGAATACACAGTGGATCTACAAGATGACAAGACATAGCCACGACCAATACAAAGTTGATCTATGTAACAGTGTATGCATCATTTGTCCAAGAGAAACTCCTTCGCAACCTGGGCAAAGTGTATATCAAAGTGATTCCTCAACCCAGGGTCTTCTTTCCAATCCCAATGTGGTATGAAGCTAACCATTTGAATAGATGTCCTGAGGTCGAACATGGCAGAAACCACTTGATTACCGGTCAATGGTGTAAACCGTTAATAAGTGCGAGGGAGATCACCATTAATGTCAATGATTCCCAAGGTACCCTAGTACATCCCAACGAATGTGAATGGATGAGCTGGAGTTGAACATCCGTGGAATCATCCGATCAGAGGTCAATGATGTAAACCTACTGTCGAACGTGAGGAGGCCTGCCATTGAGTCATGCATGTCCCAAAGTACTAACTGGTTTCTAAGCCTAATTCCCGGATAATGCATTGAAGTCGAAAGGAATAGACTCGTCGAGGGAGGGCCTTGATGTATCCCCCATCAACGACATGAAACATACATAGATATGTAGTTGGTAGATCAAAATAACATGGAATGACATGGGTTTTGAGGAAAGATATCTGGGATGGTTGACTCTAGAGGCAGATACTTCCCTTGAACACTGAGGCACAACAACAGAACATGGCATGGACCAAGACTTGATAATGAAGTGGATGCCTTGAATTGCATTGGGTGACCCAAAGGAGTGAAAGAGACTCAAAGGATTGGCTCAGTGCAGAGGTTCAGCGGGTTATAATGCGTGAAAAAGAGAAAGTGTTGTGTTCAAGGGCGACTCTAAGAATTACTTGGTAATGTTCTCAAGAGACATCCTGGCTTGCTTCTTTCAAATTTTCCCCCATCCAGATAGATGAGTACCTCTTTTTGATTTAATGAGCTCGAGGAGGATAACACATGCTCGATATAACTCACCTTCGGTAAGTTCCTCTTCCTTTGTTTAACAAACTGGAAGAAGTAAGGGTTCGATATCGTATGGGCCTGTCGATGTGTGTTTTAGTGAGTCCAAATACAGAAAACTCGAAGGTTTTTCAGGATTATAGAGTTTGGAAAAACACTTAAAAGAGAACTCTCTTAGTTCCTTTTTCGTACAATAGTCTAACAAGACCGAAAAAGAGATAAACTATCGCTCGAAAGACACCCTTTCGAACCTTTTAACGAGTGTGAAAGGAAGCAAGGTCACTCGACAACATTTTCATATTTAGAGAGTCTAAAAAGAGTTTAAAGATGACTCCAGGGGGGTTCCTTTTTCATGTGTCCATATGGGTCCGAAAAAGAGATAAAAGTCTACCCTATGCATTCTCATATTTTCGAGCTTGAGAATGAACCAAGACTATGCTCATAAGTGTGACAAGGTAAATAATCGATCAAAACTGCCAGGAAACCTGCGATGTCAAAACTACAATCCAGAGGTTTAGCGAAGCCATTATATTGTTAGAGAAACCCATAAATGACTATACCTTATAAAAAATGGAAATTTATAAATAATAATACATTGAAAATTCCATTTACCATTTCATTTTGCATAAGGATTTGTAGCAGTGAAGATTCTCATTTTGGAGGTGGATCTTGTTTCGCTTGATACCAGAGATACGGTTAACCGTTTCTCTCACCGTTTGGACCAGATAGATCTTCATCTCCCCTTATTTCAAACACATGGTTTAATATTCATTTTCATAGCATCATTTAATTTAAAAAGTGAAGCCCTAAGTCACCCAAAAAGATCAAATCGACCTCTTTCAAAAGTGATGGGAATTACACATTCTTTATGAAAAAACGTTTTAGAAAGTGATAGCCAACATGCCAGTGCCTTAATACCTAAGTGGAGGGGTCGTTTTTGTCAAAGAAACCATGAAAAATTCTCATATATGCCCACACATCCATAATGGAAATCGTTTTCATTTAGAAACATTTCATTGTTGTGTGATGGATATTGAATGGCTAAGAGAGGGAGTGATGATTATAAAAGAGGGCGTGGTCTCTTTAAATAATGTGGGCATTGGATTTCATGTCTTTTGAATTGCTTTTAAGAAATTGCCGAAATTGCCAAAATATTGAAATAATGAAATTCTTTATTTTTTTGTTTTGTAGGTGATTTCGGTGACCATGATCGAGTGGAAAGAACAAGAGCATGATATTGATGACTTAGATGCCTTGCAGAGTCCTCGCACGCGGGCCGCATTGAGAGCTTGTGGCTTACTAAAATTCTTCAAATTGCAAAAAATGAAGAAGGAGATTTTGTTGCTTGAGCACATGATCAACTTATGGGATGTCGTGGAGCAAGGATTTTGGATTGGCACACAGGTTCTAACCATCGAGTTGGAAGACGTGTATTTTTTGACTGGCCTCTCAAAAAGAGGGGTTCCCATATCTTTTTTCGGGCAGAGGGCGCTACTTGAGCAAGTGGGCGTGTATCTGGCGCGTCACTGTGTCCCAGGAGCAAGATTGGTAGGGGGTAGAATCCCTATCAAGGATATCCGAGAGCTACCCCTCCGGTCCATTTTGTTTTCCATCACGAGTATGACGGGAAGTACTAGCACACATCTGGCATCAAGATCACAGGTGGCTTATGGTGTGCAGTGCTTGGAACCAACACTGTTCAACTGGAGCGCAAGGTTCCTTCGAAATGTGAAGGAACAAGTTTCACGGTGTAGGATGGGACAGAAACAGTTCGGTTATGGCTCTTTTCTGGTCTCATTTTTCTTAGAGCGAATCCCCCATATGCAGCCTCAGATAGCACTGGTAGTGCGACCAGTGGACAGACCATGGATGGAGAGGTGGACTAGTCTGTCTCCGAGGCTAGTAGCGGAGTCAGAGTTTCGTTTCACCGGCGATTTCTTTGCTTGGTTGAGATGACAGTATCTCTGGATAGAAGACTTCCCATATGCTGAGGTGGATTTTCGCGGGAGCATGGATTTGATTTTACCCACGGGGGAAGATTGGGATGCGTCAGGTAAGAGACTGAGCAACACCTTATCTAGTTTTTGTTTTTTAAGTTTTTAATATATATATGTTTTTTTGGGTATATAGAAGAGTTTTTAAAATATGTATTGTTTTCAACATGCATACAAGGGAGCAGTGCGCCCGACCGATATACCGATACCAGGAAGTCGTGGGGGTTCTCCGGTTGTAGCAGATCCAGGAGTACACGTGATAGGTCTCCGGGAGGTTGAAAGAAACCTCCAAGGCCTCACGATGGGCATTCCTCCTCTATGGAGGGGAGAAGTACCTTTACATATGCAGAGGCACACTGTGGGAGTGCCAAAGAATGTCAATTCTCTACTGAGATGTGTAGTGCGCGCAGTGATATGTTACTCGCAGAACAATGTAGTGTAGGGAGATTAGAGTTTCTCTGGTAATTGTATTTTTGTATGCCTTGTCAGGCGATGTTGTATAGGTGTAATGACCCAACATTTTGTTCTTCTACATACTTTTTGATGTAATCAAAACATTTCAGTCACGCCATATATATATATATATATATATATACAGTTCCGAGTTTTTACAGTGCCAAATAATTTGTACATGATGATGTCTGTGATGTGTTTTAATTTACATGTGATATGCAATTTTTCTTTCCTTAAATCTTATATGTGGGCAAGATACCGATCCATGATGTAATTAGCTAACGAATCTGAAACACTGTTGAGTTATCTTGGGATGTGTCTATATTCAATGTAATCAAACATTTGTTCAAGACGATGAACTTGCAAGTGGAGACGTAGCAGGATAGGATTACGGATAGCGTAGATACAGTTGAGTTGATAGACCACGAGTTGGGAGTCTAAGTAAAAAATGATACGAGAGATACCTAGGGAGGAGGCTTGGGTCAATAGTTCGATGACAATGTGATATTCTGCCATGTTATTGGTTGCTGGTCCTAAGAAGATACCTCCTGAACTCACCACCTCGTCAAATTGGTAAATGACCCATGCTGCTGAAGCAATGTTCCGGGTATGTCGACTAGCGCCATCCGCAAACCCAAAAAGATAGGAAAGGAAGACGTCATCTGCGCATGAAAACACAAGCACAGTCATGAGTGGCAAAGGTAAAGACTCGAGCACGCGCAATAAATAGACACACCAAAATAAAATACAATAATGTACAAAGTATATATGCTAGGTGATCTAGGCATAGTACTTTTTAAGGTAAAGCCCGTTCCGGGGCTCTCCTAGGGAAATTCCATCATAATCTACTAATTCGTAGGTGCCTCTATGTAGAACACGTTTCACAATGTAAGGGCCATGCCACAGAGGTTCTAACTTACCTGTCCCCAATTTGTCATGAGCTTGGTCATAGACGAGGACTAAGTCTCCTTCTGCAAAATTCCGAGGATGGATGGATTTGTCGTATTGATTCTTAATCCGTTTTTGATGTGCCTCGTTAACGAGAGCGACATCATGACGTGTTTTGTCCAGTTTGGATAGATATAAGAAATGTTCTTCTTCGGTAGAAGTATGGGGTAGGAGTTCTACTTTAAGTTTCAGAGATGGAATCTCACACTCGATTGGTAGAATGTCTTCGATGCCATACACCAACTAGAAAGGAGTAAATCCATTTGCGGTTTTCACGGAAGTGCGATAAGCCCAGAGAGCGGAGAAAAGTTGTAGATGCCACGATGTCTTGTTTTCCCCTACCATGCGTTGAATCATGGTTTGTAGAACTTTGTTGATGGCCTCAACTTGTCGATTGGCCTGAGGATAGTAAGGGGATGAGTTTTCATGGAGAAAACCCAATTTGACATGCAATTCGCTCATCATCTGGTTCTTGAAGTGTGCATTGTGATCAGTGACAATGGTGCGTGGTACACCAAAACGAGTTATGATATGGTTGAAGAGGAACAGAGCTGCGATACGACCATTGTTCAGGAAGGTAGGCATAGCCTCAACCCATTTGGTAAAGTAGTCGACGACGATGATTATATAACCGTGCCCCCCGACTGAGGTAGGCTTACACTGCATGAAATCGATACCCCACTTGGCGAAGGGGCCGATGGCGATAATGGGGTTAAACATAGTAGGGTGGGTGCATGCCTTCTTGTTAAAGACTTGGCAGGGTGGGAATTTTTTGACTGCCTCAATACAGTCTTTGAAAATCAAGGGCCAAAAGTAGCCGACACGTAGGATTTTTTGGGCTGTGGCCATCCCAGAATGGTGACTGCCACAGACGCCAAGGTGACAATCGTTCATAATGCATTCAGCCTCCTCATGAATCAGACAACGTCGAAGGATAGTGTCAATACCACGGCGATATAAGGTGTCGCCAACGATAAGATACTGACAAGAATGGTGGCGAATACGTCGACGATCTTCACGAGAAATGTTAGGCTGAAAGTGTTGGGTTTGGAGGTAAAGGAGAATGTCTTCGTACCAAGGATCAAAGGTGATGATGAGGAAAAGAGATTCATCGAGGAGAGAATCTCTAGGTTCGATGTCTTCATCAGCACGAGGGAGAGCACAGATAAGCTCCGCAGACACCAGGGACTTTTTGGCTTTGGACTTTGTAAATTCAAGATCGAATTCCTGAAGGATGACGGTCCATTTAGAATATTTTCCCCCAAGTACTTGACGTGTCAAGACGTGGTACATGGGGTTGGATTCTGCGATCACCATGGTGGTGTGTAATAATATGTAATGGTGGAATCTCTAGACAACGATGACGGCTGCCAGAGCCAGTTTCTCTACATGTGAATATCGGAGTTCGGGTCTAGATAGACTCTTGCTCAGATAATAGATCACATGTTCCTCATCGTTGAGGTCCTCCTGAACTAACACCATCACGATAGTGGAAGTGGAGGCGGCTAAGTAAAGGATGTAGTCCTTTGTATACTCCGGGGGATGTAACAAAGGTGAGTGGGTCAAGGCATGTTTGAGAGCATCAAATGACCGTTGAGTGGTGTCATCCCATATGAAAGGGGTGTTTTTCTGTAGTAACCACATGAATCCTTTAGTTATTTTAGTGTAGTTGCAAATGAAATGACGAAGGAAGTTTGCTTTGCCTTGCAAACTTTGGAGTTGGGTTAAATTGGTAGGTGGGGGTAAGGCTAGAATGGCCTTAATTTTTAAGGGATCCACCCTAATCCCGTATTTAGAGATAATGAAACTGAGGAGGCGACCAGATTCGACAGCAAAAATACACTTATGTGGGTTCAAGCGAATACGGTAGAACTGACATCGAAGAAAAATAGCCCGTAAGTGATCAACGTGATCAGATCGATTGGATGAGTGGGCAGGTAAGTCGTAGAGGTAAGGCTCTACGATATGATTGATATCGTGGAAAGCATACGACATGGCCCGCTGGAAAGTAGCACCAACGTTTTTGAGGCCAAAAGGTAGCTTTCGATAGGCGAAAGTTCCCCATGGGTAGATAAAGGCTGTCTTATGTTGATCAGTAGGTAAGATTTCAATCTGGTTATACCCAGAAAATCCATCCATGAAAGAGAAGATTACGCTCCCAGCGCAATTATCGATGATTTGGTCGATGAAGGGTGTAGGGTAGTTGTCCTTTGGACAAGATTTGTTGATATCTCGATAGTCAACACAAACACAGATGGTTCCTTGTTTTTTGGCAACCAAAACAAGGTTGGAGACCCATTCTGTCAAAGGGACGGGATAGATAAAGCCATATTTTAGAAGTTTCTCAACTTCTTCCTTTATAGCTGCGATTTTCTTGGGATGGACCAGGTGGAGTCTTTGTCGAACAGGTTTTGCGCCATGGTAAGTCTTGATTTCATGTACAATGATCGAAGGGTCGATCCCTGACATTTCCTCGTAGCTCCAAGCGAAGACATCGCAAAATTATTTAAAAAAAGTGGTGTAAGAGACCACTTCTTCGGGTGTGCAATTAGCACCAAGGTTAATGTTTTCCACGACACCTTCTTTGATCGAAATATCAATAACGATCGTGGTAGATATGTTACGCATATTCCCCTCAGAGAGAGTATCTTGTGTGAGGATAGGAGATTGTGGAGCATCGATAACATCGGGAGGGAAGACATAGTGTATGTCTTGGTGAATTTTTTCCAAAGACGGGAGAAAAGAGGATTGATGATGGTTGTCATCCCAAGGTAGATCGTCAATACTAAGAATTTCCATAATAGATTTGTCAGAAGGAAAAATTTGGGAAATGTAATCGACGACAGATGATAGGGAATCCAACCATGAGGGCACCGAGTAGGCATCAGGTGCCAATAAATGTGGGTTGTTCGGAGAGGGAGAGGCAGATTGAATAACTACATATGCGGCCTTGGCTGGGCTAAGTGGCATAGTGTCACCGAGCACATCGAATTCCAGAGGACTAGGTACAATCCAAGGATCAAATGATTCCAAGGATTGATAAGGCATAGTCAAGATCATATTGACGGTGGCAATATGATGCGAAGTAGGTGGAAGTGGTGTAGGGAAAGCACCCATAAGGCTAGAATATTTCAACAAGACAACACCAACGCTTTCATACGTAACTGGGTGGTCTCCCCAAAAAGGAATGTTGTTGGTGGCAGGGATGCGAGCGTCGGGTGTACAGAAATCGAGTTGATCGACAGTGGCAATTTTTCCTTGATGGGGGAATTGTACACATCAAAACATCGACGAGGCGACGACAGTCATAGCGTAGAACCAACTTCTTCCAAGTAGTAGGTTGTAATCGAGGGGGGAATCGACCACCTCGATATCAACGGTAACAATTTTTCCACCCAACTGAACGGTTAAGGATTGTAACAATCTATGAGGATGAAAACCTCATCCATTGAAAGCACGTAACATCATGGGGGATTTGTTAAGGGCAGGTGATTTCAAGCCTTTCCAACAAGCTAAAGACATGACACAAGTAGAGGCTCCCTTGTCCAAGATAGTTCGGTGGATTTGTTGATTGTGAACAACAATATCGATTTGAAAAGCTAGTTGGTGGGAGAGTCATGGTTGATGATCATCCAGATTAAACGTGAAGTTATTTGATGACTCAGGATCAAAAGTGCCGATGGCAGCTAAGAGCGTTCTACGCTGGCTGGGACAGTGTTGTATAACTTCTAAAGCGGACATAGCACATGGTGCTTGAGCCAAGTCTTCAACAATGTTGTAGTGTTGGGAAGCCCGTGAACTAGGATTAAAGGTAGATTTCCGGATAGTGCTCTTAGGAGGGCATAAAATGGAGTCAAACGAAGGTTTCTCAATCTGAAGTGGCTCAGATGGAGGGCTAGTGGATGGAGGACTAACAAAATACGGTAATGGGTCCGGTACAGAACCATTAGTGGTCTTCGGTTTATCAAGTTTAACTGGCGTTTCATATGTTGCAGTGCGAGTGGTCAGATTAACCCTGTTAAACATGTAAATGTGGGCACTTGTCGAGGTCTCATCATGGGGTTGGTTGGAACTTCCCCCTGGAGTGGGGGTTTGAGAAACCAAAGATTGTTGCTATGGGAAAGGCTGAGTAAGCACAACGGGTTGTGAATTTCCTTTAAAGATCTTGGCCACTTCATCATGATGTGGACAGTCTCGGGTGTAGTGATCATCACCACAAATGAGACACAGTCTTGGTTTCCATTGTGGTTGTTTCCCGGCAGCAGGGGTTTGTGGTTGATTCTTTGGTTGTTCATTGTTGTTGTTTTTCTTTGGTTTATTTCTTGCTTTCTTCTTGCCCCTAGGTTGTTGTGAAGGGGTCGATTGGACCTCATTCACCTCAGAGACCTGAGTTTGAGGGGGGGTAGGTGAGGGTGCATTTGAACTGGGAGTAGGCACTGGAGTGGATCACTAGATTGTTCCAGTCGACTGGGAAGTATATTGGGTCTTGACAGAGCCAATAACTCCATCTTCTTGCGAGGCAGCCGATGGTTTGGATGGATCATTAGTGGCACGGGTAACATTCGGTATCAATTCGTACAGAGTACCAGACTACGAATAAACAAAGTCTAAGTACTGAGCTCGTGCAATAGCTTCTTCCTCAGTGACTACACCACCCATGGCAACATCACGGGCGATCTAGGGTAGTGATTTGGTGAACCATTCCACTAATAATTGGTTAGGAATGACCGCTTTGATTAGCCTTCATCATCGTCTCCATTCATGAATATGATTGGAGATGTGTACGGAGGTTGTCTGACGAAGGGAAGTCAATAGTTCAGTACCCGTCTCATATCGAATGGGTAGTTGGAAGTGTGTGAGGAAGGACATGGCGAGGGAGTTGAAATCGTGAAAAGAGGCACGTGGTAGTTCAATATACCATTTCACTGCGGAACCCGTAAGTGTTTGTTGAAAAAGACACAAATGTATAGAATCGTCCATGAGGGAGTTGGATGAACACCACAAATGGAAATTCATCACGTGGTTGTTTGGGTCTTCTCCGTATTTTTCGTCGAATTTTGGGATATCAGAAGGAAGTTTAGCTGGGATAGCTGGCCAAACCAGAGAATGAAAGATGGGATCATTCATTAACCGAGACAAGTCTGGAAGGTCCAGGGTCGCTAGAAAAGGTAGTTGTCGGTTAACCTGTGGGTAATACTGGTGGGGCATGGGGACACCAGTAGGGCCATACACTGGGTTATGCGGATAATTGTAACTAGTGGGCCCTCTCGTGTAAGGTTGGTGTTGACCAGAGTACACAGGATTCGAGGTGTTTTGAGAAGCATGTGCGAGCGAAGGATAACCGGATGGGTTTTGAGGGTTATAAGCTGGATTTGGCGTTTTTCCATAAGGAGGTTGTTGTGGATCTTGAGAATTGTGTCGTGCCAAGAACTGTGGGTTTCCTGGAAAAGGGATATTCCACGGATTAGGAGTGGCAGACACATTTTGTCCATACGGTTGATGGTAGGCTCCAGATTGAGGCTGCCCCCTAGCATGAGGGTGCCCTCCAAATGGAAGTTGTCCTCCGGTGGGAGGATGCCCCCCAACTTGAGGTAGAGTTCTCGGAATTTGAGAACCAAACGTAAATGACTAACCGGTACTGCCGAACGGATTAGGGCCACCAATACCAATCCCTCCGGGTTGTTGGATAGGTATGGAACTTCCCAACATAACTTGGGTAGCACTGGTAGTGGAAGAATTCAATGCTCTGTACCCAAAAGGGAGTGATGATGAAGGTCTAGGTGTTATAGGTGTGCCAGTTACAGCTTGGCTAACCATCGCATTACCGACAGGAATAGTCAGAATGTGGGGGACCATTGTAGAATGGGCCGTCTGGAGAGAAAAAGTAGACCTTGGGCCAATGGACGATGTGTTCGGACCAATGGATGGCGTGGCCGTAAAAATGGTGGTACCGGTAAAATGGTTTAGGGGTACGGTGTAGGTAATAGGCATGTCAAAACCTATTCCTGCTCCATAAATATCCCGCACCATGCGCGGTGGACTTCGAACAATGTCTACAGTCCAAAAGGGGTCGTTGGCTAAAGGGTTTGAACGAGACCTAGTCAGAATGTCATAAGGATTGACGACGATAAATTCACCAACTGAATTCAGTTGGAGAACACGTCGTTCATATCCCTCTAGAATGCGGAAAGCTTTCGGAGACTCTGAAACAATTGGAAAATTCTCTAAAGGAGTGGAAACTTCTTCTTGGGAAGTTGTAGTGTCTTGAACCTCGCTTTGTTGAAGAGATTCCTCCATAGAATGAGGGGGAAAAGGGGTGTTCCCTTCCATATTTTTTGGAGGAAGTCCCTGTAGCCTCTGCGAACAACGCGGAGGGTCGATGTTGGTGAAAAAGAGTCGGCGAAAAAGATCTATGGCCAACTACCGAAAAGAAACAACATACACTAATAGAATCTAAGAATCACAACTAAGAAAACATGACCTTCTCTCGATGACCGTACTAGTTGGTGATGAAATCCAACGTCGCGTGATCAAGTCAAGAAGGGGCGGGGATATGGTTGAATAGTTACAATGGCGACCTGTTTAACGGACTTACGCCTTGGTGCAAGCTTCCACGCAGTAATTGTGGATTTACCCTCCAAGGAGCCCGAGTGAGTTTGACCAATGTCTGTTCTAGGTACAGTGAGACTTCCCTTCACTGTCACCTTATGTAAGACCCTAAAGATTATGGCTACTAAGGTTACCAATTCGCAGTCATCCCTTGGGCGGGTACAGTCGACAGTCCAATCCAAACATACGGGCATGATATCTAGCCCAAAATCAACTTGAAAGGCTTCCACGCAATAATTGTGGATTTACCTTTAAGCGATCCCCATAATACGATCTAACCACTATAATCAGTGAAACCACGGAGGGATAATATCCATAGCTCTCCCGAATGCGACCTCGTGCGTAACCCCTGTGTGAGAGGGGGATCCCAGGCAGACTTATACGACAATTGGATTTGACTCTCCCTAACTCAGGATGCTAATGTTTGTTTTGGAAACTTTGGAGAGTTATGCTCACAGCCTAATCCAAAGTACTAAGCCTAATCTACTGTTGGTGGATGATCCTAGAAAAGAAAATATTCTAGATAATTTTTAATTAGCGTTCATTTTATAACTGTTCTTTACTCAAAAGGGGTGCATGGAAGTGAAATGGATGGAATTATGACTCAGTCCCGAAAATGCATCAAAGATGATAAACATTCATTTCTTTTCGATGAACATCTATCTAAGGGAGAGAGAGAGAGTTCTTTCCACTAACAAGCACTAATAAGGAATGTCCTCAAACAAATTCTCTTCAATCAAATCCGATGTGGTGCTAAATTTTTTGAAATACCTTCTAATATGCAAAATCAATCATGAAGATGTCTCTTTATTGTTTGTATGTGAACAACGATCAATTCAAAAAAATGCTCGTCTTGCTAATTATCTTTTTAGATCAATAAAAATCAGACCAACACAAGCAGGAATCATACAAACAATACACCCTCTCGTTGTGATCAAAACAAGAAGTGAAAGAAAAGAAAAAATTAAAGAAAAACCAAGAACTTCACACCAAAATAAATGTTGAAGAACAATGATCTTAACTAAACCCAAATGAAAATATCCATAGGCTTCTGATGACCTTCACCATATTTTTTCGCTCAGTCAAAAAGGAGAGAAATATAATGCATGGGTTTCAAAACTCCAAACAACAAAAAAAATCAAAATAATAGTGAAGAAGGCTACAAAATCTAAACAACAAGGTGTTTGTTCTTCAAAAAGAAAGATGTCAAAGTTGAAAAGGAAGAAGCATTGACTCACAGGGAGACTCATCAAGTGAAACCCAGAGGTAAAACCCTGAAAAGAGCAATTCTGGAAAGTTTTTTGGCCAAAAGAGGGCTAGCGCTCTGTTGTAAAGGGAAATGAGCGTTATAGCACTCTGTGTAAGGCACTCAGGGAGAGCTGGTGCTCTGTTAACAAAGGCACAGGGGCGCCTGGTTCAAAAATCTCCTAAAAGTATCAAAAATCCAAAAATTGCAGTCTAGTCTCGTCAATCAAGCTAAGTGTAATGGGGTGGGGAGTCAATCAACTCATGAAATCAATCAAAAAGGGGTGAACCAGGTCTGAGAAAAAGCAAGGTGTGAGACAAGGTCTATGAGGAGGAATCAAAACAAAAAAAATTCGATTTGAGGACTCCCCAGTGGAGTCGCTAGTTTCTGTTGTAGGAAAATCTCCCTGCGGATAGGTAGATTGCCTCAAAGAGATAGACCCTTAACTCTAAGACAGAAAGTTCTTAACGTGGACACTGAATTCCTTTTAGATCTATACAAACTAATGCATGAGGAGGAAGGAGAACAAAATTACCTTTTTATCGATGTTTGTCCCTGCACGCTCCGGGTTGAGCTCCAATCTTTTGCTCCTTGACGAGCCTTGTGGAAAAAAAAAGTACGACCACTTCCTACTCTATTGATATTAGCTTGAAAACAGATCTATCTATCAATGATAAGTTCATGTAAGATCAGACACAAACTAGAAAGAAATAGGCCAAGCATGTCATATTAATGAGAACAACGACAACAGTACTTACAATCGTAGATGCGAATGCGACATCTTCGTCAAGTCCCCTTTGTCTAACCCTTGCTCAAAAGATCCACGATCTGGGTGATAGAAACTTCACTGATCACTCTCCTTTAGTTGACTGTGTGTTTCCTATGAGATCATAGGTTTCATGCTAACAATTCTTCCCCCTTTTCACCATCATAGAGCCTTCTTATATAGGTTAAGAGAGGCTTAACCTCTTGAGGTATATTTAGGTTAGGTTGAGGAATTCCCTCCTTAGATCAGGGATATTTTGATTGAACCAAGAATTCGAATGCAAATTCCTTCCAAACTTGAAATATTCTCCCCTTATTCTCCTCAACGGGCCAACCACTACCTAGATTAGAGAACGCTTCCTCAAAAGGGGCATCAGGGCGCTATAATGCTCCCTAGGAGGCTCAAGGGAAGCGCTAGCGCTCTAAGGATGGGTAGTGCTCCTTCAGAGAGGTGGTTTGTTGTTATAACGCTCCCCAATAGCTTGTGGGGGAGCTCCAGCATTCCTAAGGATGCCATAGGGGAGCGCTCTCCATCAAAACCCTGTTTTAAGGGCTCTTTTCAGGTGATAAGAGTTCCTTGACTTCAGTTAATCATTATCCCTCCTCCAAATCAAGTGTCTAAGGTATTCTAAATGTCTCCCTGCTGTCTTCATCATGGCAGTATGATTTGTTTGATGTTTGCGACACTTGTGAACAACATGCGACACTTGCGACAGTTGTAAGGAACATGTGACACTTACGGAAGTTGAGAAGAACATGCGACACTTATCAAATTGAGTAATATTTATGTGTAACACCTGTGTCAGGCTGATCACTGTCTGAAGCCCTCTTTGCTACACTGCTATCATCTGGCCTATGGTGATCACCATCACGCACCATGTCTCAGCTAGCTACCTATGACAATCCACCTCTATCCTGCTGGATGCCGTAAGAGTATTCCTGTCAGGTGGTCTCAGCCTAGTCACTCTCGATGCCCTCAGCCACTGTCTATCTCTTCTCATGCTGTTGTCAATGATAAAAGTGCCAGGAAAAGATATTAGAGACATATGTAGCTGACTGTAGGGATGAAAAATACCACCTTCCTTGGTCAATCCAAAGGACTCAACCAAGATCATGTCTACCTATACCCCTGATAATTTCTCACCTGTAGTCATTAGTAAACCCCAATCATTAGGTACAACCAGACATAACTCCTCCATCTGCTGGTAAACCAATCTCCATCTCTCATCCCTTAAGCCACTGCTGAAATGGCGAAGGTGAGGTCTCATAACTATGTGCTTCTACAAAGGAGTGGCATCTGCATGATCCCCTAAGTGTGTCTCCTCCCTGGAAGGAAATACACCCCTTTGAATCCCACCATACATCTTGAAATTCCTCTATGAGCTATCACTCACCACTGTATTACATGGCATACTCACGTCGTCTCTCGTAGACTCCTGCTGCATCGTAGATCCTGGGTGTACTACTGGATCAACCTCTACATGGAGGTCAATCACTCTCTGCACACAAATGGAAGTGTCCTCCATCAACTGGTGCTCCTCTACTAGACCACTACCATCCTCTAGTGATGTAACTAAATGATGTATCTGGGTGTCCACCAAGATAGGTGAAGTGGATCCCTGGTGAATCTCCTTAAGGAGATCCTCTGATTTGGACTCTGATTCCTGAAGGGTTGTCTGTGTGCCTCTCAAGAATCCTTGAGTGCTCTCCAACTCCTCAGTAAGTTGATCCACCTCCAAATCCTGCTCCCTCAAGGCTCTGTGATACATTTTGCCCATCCCCAGTAGGTAGTCCCTGTTCGTCAACAACTGTTGGAAGTCTGACCTCATCACAGACATTCTCTCAAGGAGAGTATGAAATTCAAATATGGAAGATGCCTCATATGAACTATCATGTGCCATGGATTCCCTCCAACAACAATTGACCATCAATGCAAACATGTCATCAATGTGCCTGGTGACTTCCATGATCATATCCTCACTGACTCTCAACTGTCCTGTCAAGTGGTGTGACTCATGATCACAGTCACGCGGAGGTACCACCTCATGCCTCTCACGACTAGTGCCATCACTAAAATCCTCAACAACACTCTTTGTAGAAGATAAAGTGCTAAACTGTCTGCTACCCACTATGCCACTGGGTCTTCCCCTACGTAAATGTACATCATCCTCAACCGCTAGCTCCCTCTGACTCATACTATATCCAGTGTGAGCAACAATATCCTCCTGTGCACTCAACCTGCTACTATCATCTGCGCCTGGATCCCATATATATGTATCCAGACACATGCTATGGTAATCCTGTCTGCTAAAGAGTGCATCCTCATGACTACAAGACGATCCTGGAAGTAAGTGCTCCATCCACCTATCAGTCTCCACAATTTTCTCAACTAATGGAGTCTCCAAAAGCTATGACTCAATCTCCTCATGCGGATCTATGTGTGTAAGGTCCACTATCTCCAAGTCATGTCTCTCCTCATGGGTCTGTGGATCCCTATGTCCATGGTGTGCATCCCTCACCCTAGGCTCATCCATCGTATTCCACATTCCACTGATCTCCTCATGTGACATGGCTACCAGGGGTGTCTGGAAGATTGACATAGGTGTCACGAACATCATAGGAAGCTCATCATCTCTAGGTGCTAACACGTGTGGATCCTTACTAGTGTCACCACTCTACTGAGGTGTAAGGTCATCAATGGTATATGATATGTTTGCTGAGACACTAGTGCGCTCATCCTGCCCATCCAACTGCCCCTCCAATGTGCAAGGGTCACTATCCTCCTCAAGTGTGCTATAATCATCAGCCTTTGTGCAAGAGTCACTATCACTAGCCTTTGTGCAAGAGTCACTATCATCATCGGACTGCTCCAAAAGAGTATCTATCTCTCCATCCCCACACACCTCATCATCACTGTCATAGTGCACCTCAATGATATGCTTCTTACCTTGACCCCTACACCTATGATCTGGTTCCCAAGGCACCTGTAGCTTGTTGTGTTCTCTAATGGGTGTGGTTTCCTGGCTTCCTCATCTAGTTGTTGGCCATGTGTTCCCTACGCTCATTCAACTTTTGGAATGTAATATCATCTTTGACCCACCTAGGATATTTCAAGGATAAATACTGTTGGAAGATTATTAGGGCCCTAGTTTCCTCACTAATTAAGTAGTGGTATTCCCCACATCCCTACTACGTATAGTCTCTATAGTAAAATACATAATATCCATCTCCTCTATGGAAGACCCTCTATGGCTCTACATGCATATGTTAATTCCCATGGCTGGGGAATCCTAAGCTCTACATTACCCTTTGTAATGATCCCAAGCCATTATGCACTAGGATCATCATGGTTTTATGGGTGTCTACCAGAAATTTTACTGGTTGGCATTTCGTCAAAACACTTTGTTGATCTACTTGTTTACATGTGTTTACTTATAGGGTAGCCTCTTGATTTCGGCCTTAGGGTTTTAGTTGATGATTTATATGTTTTTTGCAGAAATAAACAAGAATATACAATCATGGAACATACCTCAACCATATGCAATATGATAGACAAGCCAGAAACACAACGGATCTGATTTTATTCATAATAATAGAAGAACATGCTACAATGAAGACGCCGATCTAGAATGCTCAACAAAAGGCTCCAAGATAAAAGTATGAGCTACTACAAAATGATCCAATAGAATATGACAAGCCTCCAAAGGCCGAGATATCCAATGAATACCGATGCAAGGGTAGATTTGGGCTATATGAGTGCCAAACCCCAAGCTAGGCATGCTCTAGTAGATAGATAAAACCCTCAATAATTCAGCCCTACTTCCAAAAGACCTCCAAATGCTATGCTTAATATGTTGAACTGTAGATCGGAATGAGTAGAACTCCCTCCTGAAATCTCAAATAGGAAATGCCAAGGCTCCTCCAAATGTTGGATCACTCCAATGAGTTGCATCCTCCCTAAAATTGCCAAACCACAATTTGACCCTTATGAGGGAGATCTCCAAATGATCCAGGGTAGTGAATTGTAGATCAAGATGAGTAGAATCCACTCCTAAAATATCAGATCAAAATACCAAGGGAAAATCCTCCAAAAGTTGAATCCCAATGGAGATGTGGTCCTCCTAAGCTGTCAAACCCTATAATTTCAGCCATGAAGGAGGCCTCCAAATTCCATAAAACCTTCTGGCTAGAGGGTAGATCGAGGGACACTACAAGTCCACTTGGGTGATTCCTAGGGATTGAATCTAGGTAGCCCCTCCAAAATGAGTAGATCTCAATCTCAAAATTTCCCTCCTTCTCTCCAATTCATCCAATGCATCCAATAAATCAAATGGCACATGAAACTCCTACGGAATGTCTCATGCATTGAGTAGATCCTGAACTAGAATGGTTTGGGGTGTATTTCATATTTCCAAGAGACCAAGATTGGGACAAGCTAGGTGGAATATTTCACCACTGAATCGTCCTCTAGGGGTTTGTTAAGTCAAAGACCCCTCAAAACCCCAAGAGATGGGCCCTCTAGATAGAGACCAAATATCCAAAAGATAACCACATGAATGAATGAGAGGCCCTTGCCTTTATTTTATACTTTTGTCTCACCTTGTCCCTCAAAGTGACTTCCATTTTATTAATATTTAATTAATTAATTAAATCACTTTGAGTAATTAATTATTTTTACCTCTGAAAAACACCTTATCTCTCCTTGCTTTGGCTTCCCATGCTTTGAAGTCTACTTCTCACTATCCCATCCTGTAGTGTTTCTTCCCGATTCCAATGAGCTATTACGAGAGGTTCCTCAAGAGTAATGTACCCAAAATGACCTCTTGAGTGAATATAATTAACTTATAGCCCAAAATAGTCAAAATCATGGAAATTGTCGAGATACAGCAGAGAACCAAAGCCAATATGTGAAGAGTGATTCATAATGATGAATAATGAAAGATGGTTAAAATGCCTCTCAATAACCCATATTTTCGATATATAACATCCATCACGGCTGCCTAGGTCATTATAAACCTCTGCACTGTGATGTGTCCCAAAGTGGGGACATTACAGTAAAGCTAAGAAATGGTGGACCATTGATCTCTCAAAATCAGTGGGAGCCATTGATATTAGCAGGTTCCCTCTGAAGGCACGGAGGCGGAGTCAGAGGACTTGTCCATCCAGAATCCAGATACCAGCGTCATCGAGATCTGTCACTCAGATAGTTTACTTGGGAGTTTTAAAATGAGAAAAGAATCAAGGTCCCAAAGGTTCAAAGTCCCAAAGTGCTGAAGCACCCTAAGTTAAAGTGGCCAAAGTGCTGAAGCACTCGAGGTCGAAGTGGTTGAAGTCATGAAGTGCCGAAGTCGAGAAGTGGCGGAAATGCTGAAGTTCGGAATGTCGAGCGCCGAAGTCACGAAGTGGCGAAGTGCCCAAAGTTTCTAAGTGGCAGAAGGCACAAAGTGAATCGGGTCGGTGATCAGCAATAACCATGTGGAGTCAGATCCATAACTCTAGGTAAAATTAGTTGAAGGAAGAGGAAGTTTGAGATTCAATTTTCCCGGAGTCCAGAGACTTCGAGTAATTTTCGGTCATTGATTCAAGAAGACCTTACCGTCATCGGATCACCGACTCACGGGTAGAACATGGATCCAAGGAAAGGGCTAGTGCGGGAGCCTTGAATGGCGAGTTCATGGAATCCATATGGCATTTACACATGGCATCCATCTAGCATTGATAGATGACACTCATTTCAAGCATTTTAAGACATGCTCACGTCTATTTTCCAGTGACACATGTCACCTCTCCATCCATGAAATATTAGCATGGTGACATCAGACCTCCACATCAGATCATCTTATGAAGTATTTTATTGTTGACTCAAAGTGGCTTACCAAGGCACACTTTTGGCGGATCCTAAAGTTGGTGGGCGATTAATCTTGGTAGTGGTGCTAAATCTAACGGGTGCGCTCAAATCGTAGATCACGATAAGATCAACGACCACGTTTCATTACAAGGACACAACATGCTCGAACAACAAAATTCTTGAGCAGTCCCACAAATGAAACCATGGTAAAGCGGAAGATCTATGTGGCAGAATGTGCTGAATTGCGGGCTCAAAAGCGGTTTGAATCCAAACCGCTTTTGATGGCCTAACAATCTCATGTTTATATGGCATCCTATTTGAGGAGCAACCACGTGCTTCCCCACAGATAATTAGGTCTTGTTAAACATCGAGGGCAATTAATGAAAATAGGTGGCTGAAACCCATAAACTCCCTCCATAAATGGAAGGCATGGAGAATATGGGATGTGGGGTGGGTGTCATTGAAGTTCCCACATTATTGAGTATTTTCCTGTAAGAACATCGTCCCAGGCTATGACGAGGAAGGGCCACATTCAACGATTAAATGACACATATGGAAATCCTTGAATGAAGGGGGCTCGATCATGTTCCACGGTGAGGTCGTGTCCGAGTTTAAGTATAAATAGGTAGTTTGATATTTTGTTAAGGTCAAGGGTTGAGCTATGCTCCCTTATTTTGCCTTAATGTTTGATGCCGACACTATTCTACGGTTATGTATCATATTTAAGACTTTCATATTAGGAGAATTCAACCTCTTTTCATCTCTTTTTAAAAGCGTGCTAAAACACTTTCGGGAATGGGATCAGATCAAGAGGGTTGTTATGTTGTTGTAATGTAGGTTTGATTGTAATATCGCGACTAGTTTTAGTTAACTTCCTTGTGATCTTTTCCCCTCTTGCTTGAAGTATGAGAATGGAGGGATCAGGTTGAGGTTGTTGTAGCTGCATGGTGATGTAGGTTTTGATCATTGTGCTATTGTATTTGTGTTGTTTGGACATATTTTAGTGTTTGAAGCTTGAGCTTAAGAGTGATATTAAGTTTGTTTTTTTCTTATCCAAGTTGCTTGAAGGCCTGATTCCCATATTAGTATTGTCCACCTTTCTTACTAAGTCTTCCCTCTTGCTCACATGACTCAATTCAGCGGTGAAGTTAGTTATGGCCCTCACTTCCCAGTGCATTTCTTGTCTAGTTACGTAATTTGAACATCGATACAATTATATTGAGTTTTGTCCATTGACCTCCTCATATAAAACCAACATACACAAAAAAAAATGATGGTCTTGGGCTTATCCTCCCACAATCGAGGGTGACTCTCGGTGCTAACATGTTAATTTTTCAATTTCTCAATCTAGCCCTTTTGTTGCTTCTCAAAGGTACGTTGACACAGAGAGGAGTTAGTACTATTTCCTCTAGTTGTTTCATTTCTTGGTCATATTCTATCAAGTTCTTGATTGACCAAGCCAACAATGGTTATAGGGATATTTTGTTATTGCATATTTATACATTCTGGGGCATACTAAGACATTTTCAAAGGGATCTCCAGAAATTTTGAAGGAAGTTTACATGGGAACGCAGGGCCCTTGCTTCCATTATGGAATTCGGTCACTTTGAGCGCAGAGCTGAAATCATTCACGACCTTGAAATTAGGATCAGAGGAACACTCACCACGATCATGATAGAACTACTAGCATGTCTATGTCATGACTCCATTTAGAAATAGGAACTTGCGACCTGCTGGATGAAGTGTTTGGATTGTTCACCCCTCACAAGGCTTATTCTATCTTGATAAATCTCAGAGACTTTCATTGCGCCCTTCCTTTTTTACTTGTACATCCAAAACTCCCAACTATATGTATGAGCATAATCTAAATGTTTACCTCTTGGTTCTCCTGGGGTGATTTGTTGATTTTTCCTCTGAGTGAAGACCATGTCCAAATTATTTTCTTCCTTTAAGTGAAGATCTTGTCGATTGATTTGATTCCTCTTAGCGAAGACCCAGACCAAATTATTCCAGCATATAGGAGTGAATATCTGTCGATTGATTAGTTTTGCCTTTGGCGAAGACCAATTTGATTTGCTGCCTCTGAGCGAAGATCTTGTCAATTTGATTAACTACTTGAGGGAAGATCATGTCATAAGAGTTTAGTTCGATGCCACCTCGAATGGCAGGTCTTGTTGTTTTTGGTCCCTTCCTAAAGGTTATCTACGAATTCCTTCCATGAAATATGAGTATTATCTACAACTGTCTTTTACGGTTGGATTTAAAAAGGATTTGAGAAATTATTGTGAAAGTAATTAATTACCAAGGTATCATACTGTGAGTGTTAGAAAAGCGGGACAGGAGCAATAAAATAAAACAAATTGAAACAAAACGGAAGACACACAATCTGAGAGAGACATAGATTCCATTTGGTTTCCTTGCGGTGTGAGAACTCACGTCCACCGAGGAAAAATTACGGGGTCCCTTCATTTATTATTATCCAACAAATGAAGGGATACAACCTACAACAAAACCGTTGTAACTTCCTCTTCTTTCTCTCCAGTCTCCACTCTCACAAAATACAATATTCACCACCATCCATAGCCATGATACATTTCCCTCATAAAATAGGGTTGCCCTTCTGAAAACCCTAAGCATAATCTCTACCATTAGATCTGCGACCTTACTTATATTGAACGGTCAGATTTACAATGAAATTACAATATACTTTTACAAGGCAATTTTGCTTGGGGCTTAAGCCCACGAACCCTATCGAGGAACAACTTTGCCCCGAACCTTGGGGGCACATGATTTCCAGGCAGGGGGATGGGCCCAGGACCCCTTGGGGTAACCCCCCTCTACACTCCCGTGGAGGAGTGTACATACTTTGGGGGTGTAAATACTTCATGAGGCATAAACACGGCTAAAAGAAAGACCTATAAATCGAGGGAGAGAAGATAATCGGGCTCAGTGATGATCTCCCACTTGGGCAGTCTCAACAACTCCACCAGCTAGCGTATATGATGGACTCACGAACCTTCTTGGACACGGAAAGAACAGTTTCATCTTCGATGCGAGATAGCCCGAAGCCGAGCAAAGAATCAATTTCTCCACAGTTTACTCAACTTTGTTTACATGTCTGCAGTATTCTGGCTGGTGTGTATCTTTCCGACTTCAATTGTCCATCTTCCAAAGCGAGATGTTATGAAGTGGTACCTCAACTATAAATTCTTAGTATTCGAATGGAAGAATGAGTTCTTGCAGGTGGTAGCACTCCTGGCCGTACCCATTTAACTTGTTGTTCTCCTACTTCTTTCCCAATTCCTCCATAAACCTTTAGCCAACCAAATCATCCTCTTTACTAGCCTCTGTAGCAACAACATGCTACGCCTCACATTTGTTGAAGTGCAACAACCTTTAGGTTTGAAATCCAACTCGCATTGTTCCACCTAGTAAAAATATACCATGTGGTGTTCCTCCTGTTGTCTTTATCACCGCCATATCTGAATCAACATATCCACAGCTAGAAAAGAAGTGTTTGAACCTCCCAAACATAATGCATGTGTAGTAGGTACCCTCTCAAATACGAGAATCACTTTCACGCCTCCCAATGTTCTTTACACGGATTGTTCCTTATGCACCTTCTCAAAACTCCCACTTGCATGTGCAATATCTGGTCTTGGCCCAAACCATTTGCATACATCAAGCTACCAAGCGCTAATGAATATGGGACCACAGACATGTATTCCTATCTCCCTCCACGTGTCTTGGGACACATTTCCTTAGTTATTTGAAATGCATTTGGACAAAGGTGTACTAATTTGGTTTGCATTACGCATTCTAAACCTCTCCAACACCTTCTCCGTATACTCACCCTGAGACAATGCCAGGTTTGTGATTTTCTGTCTCTTGTTATTCTCATACCAAGGATTTTCTTTACCTGTACCAAATCCTTCATACGCCGGAAATGAATTGGCTAATTTATTTATTGAGCACATTTATATCTGCATATTAGTCCACCGCAACAAACATGTCATCTACATACAATAACAAGATAATAAAGCTTCCATTTTCTATCTTTTAAAACCGATTGATCAGAATGACATCTACTATAACCGTTATGTTATAAACACATCCAGGCTTCAAATACCAACGGAATTTCTTTGGATACAAGCTCTTCTTCAACTTTTGCATACCAAATTCTCCTTCCCTTTGGCCTCAGACCCCCATGGGCTGCTGCATATAAATCTCTCTTCCTCCAAATCCCATGGAGAAATGTTTTATCTAAGCGTTCAAGATACAAATATTCACGCCACAAGACTTAAAATAGTTCTAATTGAGTCATTTTAACAAAGGGAGAAATATTTCATCAAAATCTATACTGCTTTCTTTTGGTACCGACACCTTTACAACAATTCTAACCTTGTACCACTTTTCTCCCTCCATCTTCTTCCTTCAAGCTTGTAAAGCCATTTTATTATAGCGCTCTTTTCCCTGAAAACAGACCAGAGTCCCAGAGTGGTTGTTTCCAAGGAGTCCATTCCTCTTTCATGCCTTGCTCCCACTTCTTTGGTGTCTGCGTTACCTCTTCCTTAAAGTTACGGTTTCGCAGTCAGGTCAACAATAAATAATATAGTGGAGAGGTGATATCATTGGGGTATACCAACCTGATAGATGTTCTAACAAAATTGTGGGTGTTTGGGGTGCAATGTTTGTTCTTCAACATTGTACATTTTGATTTCGGGTTCCTTTGGAATTTCATTTTAAGTGATCTCATCAAACCTTTGTGTATTCTTGTTTTTAGTTTGTTTCTTTCACTACTTGGTGATCTTTGTACATGCCTTCTCATTGAATATGACATCTTTACTCCTAATGATTTTGTTATTTTCCTTAATCCCATAGCGATAACCAAAATCATTAACACCATATCAATAAAGGTACATTTCTTGGATGTTGCCTCAAACTTTGTTCTATTTTCTTTATCAATATGGACAAAATGCTTCACCAATGAAACTTTCAAAGATAGACGGGTTTACCTTTTTTCCTGTCCATTCCTCCTCTTGGAATTCTACCATCCAAAGAGATTGAAGGTCCCTCTATTTGTGTAAACAACAATATCTACAACATTTGCCTAGAGCGTAGGGAAAACCAACATGCAATCTCATGCTCCTTGCACACTTTCGTTCATTCATCCTTGACACACACCATTTTCTTATTGGTGTTCATGAGTATCTTCTCTCGAATCCCATGGTATGAGCAGGTAATCTTTAAACTCCTTGCTGAGTATTCACCTCCATTATCTGATCTAAGACCCACTTCAAACTTTTCCTGTCTCATTTCTCAACTAAATCTTTCCATTTCTTAAAAGTGTATCAAAAAAATCAGATTTTGTCGAATGCAATTAACCCAAGTTTTCTAGTTGCATAATTAATAAAATTAACATAATAAAGAGAGCCACTGAGAGATGATACGAGCTGGTTCCCATACATTTGTATGCACAAGCTCTAACCTTTCATTCTTTTTTCTTTTTCCGACTCTGAGAAATCTGACTCTCTTTTGTTTCCATAGCCACAATTCTCACCGAAGTCCAAATCAATTTGTTTTAAGATCGGCAACAAATTTATTTTTGTGAAGGATCTGCATACACTTCTCACTCACTTATGTTTCCCAACCTATGATGCCATAGTCTTGTATCCACCCCTGTAGAATATAAAGATATAAGAGTCAGTATTATTGGTACATAGATACAATGTACCTTCTCTCCTTTAGGTATCACCAATGATCCCTTTGATGACCTTCCGTCTTATCTGTAAATATGGATGCTGCAACCTTCACTTGCCAAACGCCCTATTGAAATCAGATTTTTACTTAAATCCGGAACATGTTTACACCTCTTTCAACAACCATTGGTTTCCATTTTGTTGCTTTACTGGCCATCTTCCCACATTCCAACAATTTTGCATGGTTTATTATCCCTTAAATGAACTGTCAAAATCACTAGCAAAGACATAATCTAGAAAATGTTTCCTATAGGGTGTGGCATGAAATGAAGCTCCTGAATCTACCAAGACAGAAATATTATCTATAGAAAGATCAAAGCATCTTGTAACATCACTTGTTACATTTGCTTACCAATTTTTCTCCCTCGTATCTCCTTGTACAACGGGCTTCTTGGAGTCTTTCTTGGATGTCCTTTCTTCTAATTCCAACACTCCTATCTTTCCAAGTGCGGTTTGGATCTTCCCTTCCTAGAATTTCGTGACTGCAGTCCCTTTTCCTCTATCCTTTTGTCTTCCCCTATTTCCATGTTCAGCACGTTTCACGATGTCTCTGGTAGCGCCATTAGCATTTTCCTCACTAAGGATAGCACTAACAACATCATCAAATTTTGGTATTTGAACCGAGGAATGAGTTACTTCTAGAATCATGGCAGAAACCATTCCATCTTTAGGGAATGAGCACAAAGTTAGAAGAGCCTAACCTCATCATCCAAAGAGTCCACTTTTACAGAACTTGGTTGATTGGCGACCGTGTAAATCATCATCAAAGTCCACTTTTACAGAACTTAGTTGATTAGTAACCGTATTAAATTCATTTAAATGATCTGCAACAGACCCACCCTCTGACATCTTCATATTAAATAATATCTTCATTAGAAATACCTTATTCGACGCCGAGGGGTTTTCATACAATTTGGCCAACGCGTCCATCAAACCCTTCGTTCTCTTTTCTTTCGAAATATTGAAAGCCACCGACGCTGCCAAGCTCAGCCGTATCATTCCTAGATCCTTTCTGTCAAGAATCTCCCATTCTTCGTCCTTCATGGCCATCGACTTCTTTTCTACTCCGCTCAATGGTAGGAATAGATCCTTATGATATAAATATTCTTCCATCTGCATCTTCCATAACTGGTAGTTTTGGCCGTTAAATTTCTCGACCCTAAACTTTTCATCTTCCAACATTGCTCCCACTCGAACCAGGAACCCTCTTTTCCTGCGAGTTACCTTATGCTCTTATACTAGTTGTTAGAAAAACAAGACCGCGGAGTAATAAAATAAAACAAATGCAGAAAAAAAACACAGAAGACACACAATACAAGAGGGACACAGATTTACGTGGTTCACCCAGTGTGGGCTATTGCCACCAGAGAAATTGCCAGGTCCTTCCTTTATTATTATCCAGCAAATGAAGGGATACAACCTACAAAAAAACCCGCTGTAACTTCCTCTTCTTTCTCTCACAGTCTCCTCTCTCATAATACAATATTCACCACCATCCATAGCCGCGATACATTTCCCTCATAAAAGAGGGTTTCCTTCTAGGGAAAAAAACCCTAACATAATCTCTACCATTAGATCTGCGACCTTATAATGAATGGTCCAGATTTACAATGAAATTACAATATACTTTTACAAGGCACTTTTTCCTTCGGGGGCTTCGCCCCCGAACCCTCGCTGGGGGCCCACTTGCCCCCAGACCCCCCAGCCGGGGGGATAGGCCCCTCGGATCCCGTAGAGGGGGTATTCCCCCTCTGCACTCCCCCGTGTGGAAGAGTGTACATACTTCTGGGGTGTAAACACTTCACGGGGTATAAACACGACTGAAAGTAAAAGACCTATAAATCAGGAAGATAATCAGGCTCCACAACCAACAGTGAGAATGATGATAAGCGTTTCATGAGTGATAGAGATAATCATTATACTCAGTTAGTTTCTTTAATCCCGAAAGTGCAATTCGACAGGATTGGCCCATCTAGTTTTCGAATCTAGAGAAACCTTGTGTCCATACAAACCATGCTACAGTTAAGGAGTTGACTTATTTAGTTTCAAACAATTGACCATCCTTACAATAAAGGATTTAGTACCTCTTTTAAACCACCCCACTTCTCTTGGATCGATTCAGTTAATAGTTGATCAATATTTAGTTGGTCTACCTTTGGCCTCAACTTGTTTATGAATTAAAGGTATTAAACTATCAAGTGATCAACTAATAAATATTTTTGAGAGAAGTATAATGTAATCTCTTGATTATTAAGGTATGATTAAAGAAATGATAAAGAGTAGTACTCTGAAGAAGGTGTTCAAAGGTCAACCATCAATTAACCTAGAAAACCCTTTTTTAGTAAAAGATTTATTATCATTCATTTTAGTCAATAAGCATTTTAAATTTTAACTTAAGGATACATTTAAGAGTGGGATTATATAGTTGTAAAACATTGAAACCCTAGGATTAGGTTGGTGCCTAAATGTTAAGTCTGGCTACCTCACTAAGTGGTAAACATCAACATTGCAACTAATACAAGACACTTACCTAGGATATATGATAAGAGTTCAATTGTGAAATCCAATATAGAGATTAAGTAATCACATTGGTACGCGTAGTATGATTGTTATATATATTTAGGGACCATGACTCACTTTTCCCATTAAGAATTGTTGTTGGAAATTATGGTTAGATGTATGATTTAAATAAAATTCGTGTGTCTAAATTGAAAAGAAATTGATTAATTTTCGACAAGATTAGTATGTGTATGGTATAAAAAAACTAGTACCTTCTCGTGGGAGAAATTATGTGTGGATTCATCATATGCGTGATTAGGGAAATCCTTGTTATGCTTCATGATAATGTTATAAATGTTTTTCTCAATACAAATGAACATAATGATGAGGTATGATTGATTAAGTAACTAGATTTCTCTTGCACCATTTCAATAATGTTGATTTATGATTAATTAAGTAATTAAATTACTCGCACACCTTGAAACTAATGTTAATATATGATTAATTAAGTTATTTTTGCATGCGCCATGAATTAATGTTGATGTATGATTGATAAAGTAATTAGCTTACTCTTGTGCCACAAAAATAAAGTTGACGATTACTACGGTGTCATGAATAATTGATGATTAACATTGATTGATTGATCTAGTTGATGTTCGGTTTGATTGGATTAGTGGGAATCATACACCTCCTTCTTTGTCAGAAAAGTCGCCAACCCTAAGAACTTAAGTGGTCAAAATCAATTGGATGAATCCTGGGCTTGAGAATTTCTTATGTGTCTTGGAGGTCCTAACCTTGTAGGGTAGGTTGAGCAGGTAGTTATTTTTATATTTAGTGTCTGGTTGACCATTATTTATATTTTTCTTCAGATGATTTTGTTGTGCTGAACTACGTCGCTATTTATGTTTATGCATTGAACAAGTTTCATTGTTATTTATGTTAATGTGTTGGGCTTGTGTCATTATTTATTTAGTTGACATGTCACTTGTAATTCTATTAATTTATGTTGTGAGGACTCAAATTCCTAATGCGAAAAAAATATTTACCTTGTACATCGCAATTGGTTATCGTAACAGAGGGACGTTACATATGGTATGAGAGTAGGTTCAACCCCACAACTTGGGATCATTACACCTTCCACTATATTAAAAATTTGATTAATAACTTACCACTAATTAAAATGGAAATTTTTCCATGCAGGTAATCATGGTTAGAGGACGCCATGGTGCTAGGGGAAGAGGTGTGACACCTCTAGTAGCATCCATTCCAGAGGGGTATAACCCCCAAGGAGAATAACAAGTCATTGGACAAGAGCATATTTTTGTGGGGGATGTGGTTGGTTTGATGAGGTCCTATCAGATGATGTCAGAGGACTTGATTAACCGATTAGATAGAGATGAGGCTAGGACGTCTATACCCAATGAGAGTTCACAACACACTCCAACTATCAGTGGTAGAATTCACAGAGAACTCAAGAAGGTTAATTTTCCAGAGTTCATGGGTTCCGTGGAAGACTCAGCTGCCGAGGCATGGTTGGAGAACATGGTGATGTGATTCTCCCTTCATGAATACACCTCTAGCATGAAAGTTTGCATGGTGGTATTTTAGTTGAAGGGGAGAACTATTCTATGGTGGAAGATGCTCCTACTTGAACTGAACATGGTTATCGAAGACATGCCATGGGAAATATTCGAGGAATAGTTTTGGGAGAGGTATTTGTTAGAGGAATTCATTGAGTGCCAACTCAAGGAGTTCAATGCCTTACGAAAGGGTGGTTGTACAATGATGAAGTATGAGGCTTGATTCATGGAGATACTTCGATATGCCCTGCATATGAACACGGAGAAGATGAAGGTCGAAAATTTTGTATTTGGACTTAACTTCAACATTTGTGTGAAGGTGAGGATCCTAATGCTTCAGACATTGCACGATGTAGTCCATAAGGCCCTCATAGCTGAGGAAGAGCTGACCAACGAGGGTTAGAGCAGGACTCCTGCAAGACCAACTGGATAGATGACATCAGGTGTGCAGCTTCATCATACACCAACTAGACATACATAAGGGTATTGAGATATGTCGAGAGGAACCACGTCCAGGACACCACAACGACCGACTCCTTAGCAAAGGACTCCCTAAGGAGGACCACCACATCAACAACAACATCGTCCACAACAACAATAGTTTAGGCCTGTTCAAGAGAACATACTGGAAGCTTAGGTTAGAAGGAAATCACCTTCTACTTCGGGGACCAGGAGTACTGGACCGAAGACCGAATGTTGGACATGTGGAGAGCCACATTACCAATGATACTTTCCAGTTGATAGGGTCAGAGCAGTCGATTTAGTCAGAAACACTACAGTTGGAGATTTGGGCAAGGCCCACATGATTCATGCAACAATGAATAACTGTTAGGCCGAGCACTAGTCCACTGTGCTCATGACGTCAGGTACCATCGTTGACCAAAATTTTAGTATTTTGATAGATCAAGGTGCTATAGAGAGATTTATTTATGGTGCAACGCTAAAAATAATTAAGGTAAAGGTAGTCGAGCATGACGAGTTTAGATATGTAGAAATGGCTTCGGGTGCCAAACAGAAGGTTGGAGGAAAGGTTGCGGACTGTCGCATTAACTTGGGATATTTTGTAACGAAGTCCAACCTATATGTCATGATATTAGGATATTATGACATAGTGATCGGTATGGACTAGTTGGAAATCCATGACGTGATGCTCAACTATAAGACGAAACAATTAAGTTTGTCCGATGATGTGGGACAAAGAAGAGTGATTGTAGGAAGAAACCAGGGAGTGTCCTTGAGGTTCATTTATTCCTTACAAATACAAAAGCACATGCACAAAGGATGTATGTTATATGCAATCTTAGAGATAAATGACAAGAGTGAGATAGAAGGATTAGAAAACCTTATGTTAGTACACAAGTTTTTTGACATGTTTCTAGAAGATTTACCATGCTTTTCGCTCGAAAGAGAGTTGGAGTTTACAATCGAATTGAAACCTGGAATTGAACCGATAACAAGAACACCTTATCGGATGTCAACACCTGAGTTGCAGGAGTTGAAAATGCAACTGAAGGAGTTTTTAGACCTAGGACTTATATGCCCAAGTGTGTCACCTTGGGGTGCACCTGTTATTTTCATAAGAAATAAGGATGGGTCGTGGAGAATTTGTATTGAATACCGTCAATTAAATAAGGTGATGATCAAGAACCAATATCCATTGCCAAGAATAAATGATTTGATTGTTCAAATGAAAGGAGAAACAATGTTTTCCAAGATCGAATTGAGATCAGGTTATCACCAGTTACGAATTAAAGAGGAATACATTACTAAGACTGCTTTCAGGATGAGGTTCAGACACTACGAGTTTACCATCTTACCGTTTGGACTAACAAACTCCCCAGGGGTGTTCATGAGCTTGATGAATGGGGTGTTCCAATAATACTTGGACAAGTTTGTTCATGTATTCATTGATGACATACTAATATATTCTTGGATGACAGAAGAACATGACGGACATTTGCACTTAGTACTACAGTGTTTACGATAAAACAAATTATATGGGAAACTATCGAAATGCTCTTTTTACCAAACAAGGATTCATTACTTAGGGAATGTTATATTCGGTGAAGGCATCACTGTGGATCCAACAAAGTTAGAGGCTATTATGGAATGTCCTTCATTGATGAATGTACCAGAAGTATGTATCTTTTTGGGTTTAGTAGGACATTAAATATGGTTCGTCGAAGGTTTTTCAAAGATAGCAAATCCAATCACAAAATTATAGAAGAAGAACAAGAAGTTTCTATGGACAGATAAATGCGCGGGAGAATTTCGAAGTCTCAAGGAGTTGTTGACAACATCACTGATACTGAAAGTGCCCGACATGGAGATATATTTCTTGGTATGCATAGATGCATCCAAGGGAGGTTTAGGCAGAATCTTGATGAAAGATAGTCGAGTGATTGCTTACATCTCAAGGAAATTAAGAAAGCATGAGGAGAACTACGCAATGCATGATTTTGAGTTATTTTCCATTGTGTATTCCTTGAGAGTGTGGAGATACTATTTGATTGGATGCAAATTCGAACTAAAAACAGAGAACTGTGGATTGCAACACATATTTACGTAGAGTGACTTGAATGCGTGACAAAGGCGTTGGTCATAATTACTTATAGAATACAATTTTGAGATTACTTACATTAAAGGAACGATGAATAGAGTGGCAGATGCATTGAGTCGGAGACCACACATATTATCGATAATACCTCTTTAGATGAATATTCGAGAAAATATTCTAACTATACAGTTCGATGATGATTGGTATAAAGAGGTTAAGGAAAATATCGGACAAGACACCATGTTGGTACCAAAGTTTGAAGGATATACATTGGAAAACGACAGATTGATGAGGTATAATAACCGGATTTACGTACCGCCTAACGACCAATTCAGAATTTTGATCTTAGGTAAAGCTCATAGAGCATTGTACATGTCTCATCCAAGAGTCATGAAGATGAGGGCAAACCTTAAGCCTTTATTCTTCTAGAAAGGAATGAAAGCAAACATTGTTATCTACGTGGCGATATGTCTATAATGTTAGAAAGTGAAATATAAACATAGAAATCCGACAAGATTACTAAAAACACATGCTATTTCAGAATCGAAATGGGAGGTCATTTCAATGGACTTTGTTGTTGGGTTTTCGTTGACGACAAGGAGGCACGACTTGATTTTTGTGGTAGTTGACACTCTGACGAAGAGTGCACATTTTATTCCTGTGCATATACGTATCAAGTGTCAAACATAGCTAGAGTGTTTATCAACAAGATTATAATATTACATGGTGTACCAAGAAATATCATATCCGATCGAGGATCAGTATTTATAGGACGATTTTGGACTAGTTTCCAAGAGGCCTTGGGAACACAACTAAACTTTAGTACATCATATCACCTTGAGACAGACGGGTAGACATAAAGAAAGAACACAATTTTGGAATATATGCTACGTATGTATGTGATGGACCAACAAAAGAATTGGGAATAGTTCTTTCCACTGGTAGACTTTGCATACAACAAAAAATATCAAAGTACCACTAATATGGCACCGTTTGATTTTCTTTACGGGTGACCGTGTCAGACGGCATTGAGATGGGATCAACTTGAGGATAGGGTCCTATTAGGACCATAAGTGATCCAAGAAATGCAAGAACAAATGAAAATGATGATACAAAGGATTAAAGAAGAGCAAGATCGTCAAAAGGGTTATGCTAATGCGCATCTCATTGACCGTAGTTATGAAGTTGGTGACCGAGTTTTCCTGCGGGTGAAACTGCACAAGAGTTTGATAAAGTCTTGGAAGGGAGATAAACTCTCTCCTAGTTTTTTTGGACCTTTAGAGGTTGTGGAAAAGAAAGGACCCATGGTCTATAGATTAGCCTTGCCTGATTCTTTGAGGCGTATGCATGATGTTTTTCATATATATGTTTTGAGACATTATGTTAGTGATCTTACACATGTGATTGGCATGAGTTCCTTGCAGGTGTCAGAAGAGGGTGCACTCATGACATAGCCAATATGCATTCCATACTATCGCATTCGACAACTACGACGTCAAACAGTCGATCAAGTCAAGGTCTAGTGGGACAATTATAGTCCACACTCGGTTACCCGAGAGAATGCATATGATATGCGTCAATCGTTTCATTACTTATTTGATAGTTTAGACATATAGATCTTGTTAGATACTTTATTTACCACATTTTATATACTGTACAACTTCGAGATGAAGTTTAAAAAAGAGGGGGTCTATGTAAGATCCTGCTCTTGCAAGAACATGTTATTGAGTTATTATTTGAGGACACTTGCATGCAAGTGATCCAATTATAGTACATGGTTATTTTTTCTCTTATGGATTTTGATGATGATATTGATGGATTTTGATTTTATGTTATTTTTTATATGCGTATTGACAGATGCTATTGTCGAGCTTCCCTGAGTGTGTAGGACACTTGACAGTTTGTGGATGCCGAGGGAATCAATGTACCTCCTTGGACTCCGGATTGAGTTAGGATGTGGATTGTATTGGTTTGAGTATTTTATTTATGCATATGTGACATATGATCATTTATAGTATGATTTTATATATGGATCGTTGACAATGTTTCGTTGATGGATGCAGACTGAAGAATGCTTGTTAATATGACTCACATAAGGAGTAAAGGGGCCATGCACATAGAGCAGATATTGAGGGAGAGGTGTGGTAGAGTCCCTTTCACAACATACTAGCACTCCCGTCGTGGCTCAAATTGTAGGTTAATAATTACCTAGTTCGAGAGGTCCACGATGTCGTGAGGGAATACTGAGACAATCGCTCATGGAGATTCTAAGGGGCATGCAATAAGGATAGGTCCTTATTACTTAGAAGCCCTTAGTCTCTTACAAGGTTACCTAAATGGAGTGCTGACTCTAGGGGTTGGAAAACTACCAAAACTAACCAAAGGCTAGTGTCACCCTTAGAGCACAGAGTGCATATTGAAGGGCACATCGCAAAAGTAACACTTGAGTCAATGAATCTAGGTGGCTTAGAAAACCTTGGGATAATAATTAAACCTTGTAAAATCTTTAAGCATTGTCAAATTTAATTAATTAATTAAGGATTGAAATGATTACTTATAAATCCCCAAATGAGAGTCTAAGCCTATTCAAAAAAATTAAGCCTAAGTCTAAGTTAGTAAGAAGACTAAAAACTAAATTATAAATTAAATAATGAGGGGATGAAGTAAATCAATTTAAGAAATTAAGAAAAATAAAATAAACCTAAATATTGATTTAATACACAAATGTGCAAGAAATTACAAAATTGGAATTAGGTAAGAATGGAATAAAACTGAAAGAATGTGTACGCATAGAAGGGTATCTAGAGTCAGTCATTAATTGGAAATAAGGGTAATAAAGAGACAACTAGGAGTGATTTAAGGAGCTCTTTTAGGAAGGGTGAAGGAAATTGAATTTTATTAAAATTAATTGTGGAATTACTTGTGCAACTTGGGGGGGGGGGAGGATGACAAGTGTAAGGGGGAAATAATTCTAAATTATTTAACTAAAAAGGGAATTAATTGTGCAAGATGGGATGTGTCATGGAGAAATTCTATAAAATAAATGGCCTAGATGATAAATGGATCACACTGGTTATTAGCAAGGTTATGTTGCTGAATTCGTTTTGACTGGTTTTACTTGCTAGTGTTGGGATACTGAGCTTGAGAGAGAGTGGCGGCTCTGCCTTGCTAGACGAGCTTGGAGCTAGAGGATTTCTAGTTTCTATGTGCATGGACCCTTTGTGGAACAAGGGGATAAAGGGGGAAGAAGTGTACCCCTATCATTGGTTGGGGGGTACCGGTGAAGTCTTGATGAATAGAAAGCACGATGGAAGAAGGAATGTCAGTTTCTGAATGACATATTCAAGAGCGCCAATGTAAAATAATGCTTTCAATGTCTTCACAGGTTACGATATTTCTCCTTTGACATTGTATTGTATTAAGTCTTATTGTAGGTATGGTTTTATAAATTGTTGTTATTGGTGATGAAATTATGATGTTGGACTGGCATGTTCCATTGATTTTCGTGTGTTGGATAAAATTCTAACGAGTCTGCAATTCGATTTCAAACTAAAATATTGCATGTCTAATTTTGTCTTTTCTAAAATCGCCCTAATAACAGAATTGTTCCCTGATATTTATACTGATCCATATGGATATCGGTGGCCACCCACCTTTTTCAACTGGCTCAAAACAATTTTCTAACATTTTTGGTAATTTACTATTTTTAGCAGTTTTTATTTCCGGGGCCATTTTGAGGGCCTAAATGAAGGTTTTTCGGTATCGAGCTCCTCAATGATAAATGAATGCATGATTGAGCCCCCAAAATGAATCTCCTTGGTGATACCTTTCCAATGGGCTATCACACTCCTAAAACATAGATCGTATGCAAAAGTTACGACCCCGGGAAGTTGATGTACTAGCTTACCCAAACGGGGCCCACATGACTTTTGGCGTTTCATCTCCTAGGGTTAGGTTTTTTTGATGTATAGGGTTTTTGGAATTCTTGCTTATTGTAAAAATGCCTTTAGAGCCTCATTGTAACCTTCTTCTTGCGAATGCGCACTGCCATCACATCTCTTCTCAGAGATAAGCCGCCACCATTCTAGCAAGCTTGTTTCCGCTGCATTTTACAGTTTCAACTTATTTCGTTATTGAATAGAAAACCAGTTTTACTGTATCTTTGTTATTTTGTGTTAAGCACCTATTAATAATCTGTATTCATTTCATTCTTCTCATAAAATCCATATCAGTGGTATCCGAGTGGTCTGTTCCTTGTCGTCTTAATGCATGTCCCCAACGAGGTCGAAGTACAAAGAGTTGGGTCTCGAGCTTGTTTCTCTTGAGGACAGAAGCTCTCGCACACCTAAGCGAACTCCCATAGTAGGAGAAAATAAAGATGACGTGACAAGAGATCCTTTCAAATTGTTGATTGAGGAAGCCCTCACGAACCAGAGGAATGAGACAATGGATAGTTTCGTGCAAATCCTTCGGCGACTACCAACAAGCGATGCATATTCTTCGAACGGAGGCGCCGCCCCCTTCAAGGTACAAATAAACTTTGATATTCCTATATTTGAAGGTTAGATAGACACAGATGCTGTAGACAAGTGGTTGAATCTACTAGAAGGGTATTTTTCTGTTCATAAATTTTTGAATAGAGAAAAGATTACTTTTGCGCTCCTGTAAGCCGTTCCCCATGTCAAAGATTGGTGGGAAACTTTCTATGAGCAAAAGGAAACAGAGGAAGCCTCATTATTTTCAGTCATGACCACCTGGGAATCCTTCAGGGATGCTATTAAGGAACAATACTACCCTGTTGGAAGTTATGATGACCTGTATACCAAATGGACCACACTGCGGCAAGAAAGAGACCAAGCAGTGCCAGATTTCACAAATATCTTCCATACCTTGCGCACCAAGTTGGGTATCAAAGATTCGGAGCGACATCTGGTGCTCAAGTA